>CATKHJ010928788.1:0-33035 GCA_949750685.1 Vernicia montana
GGATGTGACAAAACTGTTCTTACTGCTATAGGTTTGATTAATACAATTCCATCTTCTCATATTTCAAGTTTTTCTAATTTTGAAAATTTGTATGGGTATGTCCCTGATTATTCTTACTTTAGAGTTTTTGGTTGTAGTTGTTTTGTTCTTCATCCTCATGTTAAATGCAGCAAGTTGTCCTCTCGATCTGTTATTTATGTCTTTCTTGGTTATGGTGAAGGTAAAAAGGGGTATCATTGTTTTGATCCAATAACTCAGAAACTTTATGTGTCTCGTCATGTTATTTTTTTCGAGCATATACCTTTCTTTTCTATTCCAACCATTACTCATAGCTTGACTAAATCTGATCTTATTCATATAGATCCTTTTTTTGAGGATTCTGATAATTTGTCATCTCAAGTTCCTAATATTGACCATTCTGCAGGTATTGACACTTTACTCTCCAACATGCCTGAAGCTCTCTCTTCTCCTATGGTCCCTCAAGCTTCGTCTGAGATTGTAGATCCACCTCTACGTCAATCCATATGCATTCGTAAGTCCACAAAGTTACCAAGATTTTGTTTATTCTTGTTATTCTTCATCTTTTACTTCTTTTTTAGATTTTATTCATTGTCTCTCTGAGCCCTCTTCCTATAAAGAAGCAATTCTTGATCCTCTTTGGCAGCAAGCTATGGATGAGTAACTTTCTGTTTTGCATAATACAGGTACTTGGGATTTAGTTCCTCTACCTCCTGGTAAGAGTATTGTTGGTTGTCGTTGGGTGTATAAGCTCAAGACTAATTTTGATGGATCTATTGAGCGATACAAAGTTAGATTGGTTGCAAAAGGGTACTCTCAACAGTATGGTATGGATTATGAGGAGACATTTGCTCCTGTTGCAAAAATGACTACTATTCGTACTCTTATCGCAGTAGCTTCGGTTCGTCAGTGACATATCTCTCAACTTGATGTTAAAAATGCCTTCTTGAATAGATATCTTCAAGAATAAGTTTATATGGCTCCCCCTCCTGGTGTTTTATATGATTCTAGGTATGTTTGCAAGCTCAAGAAAGCGTTATATGGTCTCAAACAAGCACCTCATGCTTGGTTTGAGAAATTTTCTGTTGTGATCTCTTCCCTTGGATTTGCTTCTACTAGTCATGATTCTGCTCTTTTTGTTAAGTGCATTGATGCATGTCATATCATTATGTCTTTATATGTTGATGACATGATTATTACTGGTGATGATATTGATGGTATTTTAGTTTTGAAGACAGCGTTAGCTAGACAGTTTGAAATGAAGGATTTGGGTTCTCTACGATATTTTTTGGGTATTGAGGTAGCTCACTTACCTAGAGGTTATCTTCTTTCTCAATCGAAATATGTTACAGATATTCTTGAGTGAGCTAGACTTACTGATAATAAGACTGTAGATACTCTCATTGAGGTAAACGCAAAATATTCTCCTTCTGATGGTTTACCTTTGTCAGATCCTACTTTATACCGTACTGTTGTTGGAAGCTTGGTATATCTCACTATTATTCGTCCAGATATTGCATATGTTGTTCATGTTGTTAGTCAGTTTGTTGCTTCTCCTACTATATTTCATTGGGCAGCTGTTCTTCGTATTTTAAGGTATCTTCGGGGTACAGTCTTTTAGAGTATTTTACTTCCATCCACCTCTTCCTTGGAGCTACGTGCATACTCTGATGCTGATCATGACAGTGATCCCACAGATAGCAAGTCTGTTACTGGTTTCTGTATCTTTTTAGGTGATTCTCTCATTTCTTGGAAGAGCAAGAAACAATCGTTGTTTCTTAATCTTCCACTGAAGCAGAATATCGTGCTATGACATCTACTACCAAAGAGATTGTTTGGTTACGTTGGTTACTTGCAGATATGAGAGTTTCTCTTTCTCATCTCACTCCTATGTATTGTGACAACAAGAGTTCTATTCAGATTGCTCACAACTCGGTCTTTCATGAACGAACTAAGTACATTGAAATTAATTGTCACCTTACTCGTCATCATCTCAAGCATGGCACCATTACTTTGCCATTTGTTTCTTCTTCTTTATATATTGCAGATTTTTTTACCAAGTCACATTTTATTTCCCGTTTTCGTTTTCTCGTTGGCAAACTCTCGATACTTGTAGCTGCCGCATCGTAAGTTTGAGGGGAGATGTTAAGAAATATAGGATTATTTTATTTTATTGTTTATTAAGGGTAGAATAATCTTTTCAGTTTTCTTGATTTAGCCTATATATAGTTTCTTTATATTTAGGTTAAATCACTCTTTTGTATTTATTTTTTTATTATGTATTATCAATGAAATCCTAATCTCTTTTTTTTGTGATTTTGTATTTCTTTTTTATCTTTTTGAATTGTTTAACAAAATTATATTAAGAGATAAAGAAGATATTAATCTCTTTACAATAAACAAAACAAAAAATATATTCTTATCAAAATTTTAAGATATCAATATATAATTATTTTGGTGTATAAAACATCTTTGTTTACTAATAAGTAATTAATACACAGTAACACAGACAAGGGAGAGAACATTAAATTAGCCAGACAAGAATTAGTAATTTAGTATGCTGAACCAACATCAAAAGTTGGCAGAGTAAATGGAACAGAGTGTTAGAATTAAAAAATCCCATGTAGAAATATAACAAATAATATCAAAATTTAATATAGAATCCGAGCTTCATCACCTCTTAATTTAAGTTTTTAGGATGGATTTGAGATTTCATGTCCTCTTTGATGTTCCGTCAACGCCTCATCTTTGATGTAGGGTTTCTCACAACATAGACTTTTACAAAAGTAAATTAGTAAAAAGTCTTAGGGGAATAGATTGGAGATTTGAAACTCTACCAACAAGCTGCAAGCATGCAGTTATTGTCAACCCAGTGGATGACAGGAATGGGATTGATTTAAAAAGTTTGAAATTATTTCATTTGAGAACTAATTAGAAATGCTTAATTAATTTCTTTACTTAATAATGCAGCTAGCTACTGTAATTAGATGTTGAATTAATCATGCAACTTTATAACCCAACAGCTTTTCGCTCTCTTCCTTCTCTGTAACCAGCAACTAAAATGAAGATTGATTAATTCTTTGCACGTCATTCATTATTTGTTGTTTCAAGTTCATCCATCTTATACCCTTTTTTGGCAAATTGCAAGGTAATGATAAATTGTAAAGAGTAGACAATGATAATGTTGTTGGAACGACAAGTAGACAAAACTGAACCGTATGAAAACAAGAGCTTTTGCAGGTAGTAGCTATCTAGCTAGGTGAGGTCAAGTAATAATTTTCCTTGAATCTTTTAGGCTACATCTCAAATCAAAGGTTTGAATTATTTGCTGGCTGCTAGTTTGAAAAATTAGTGCACAGTACAATGATCATGAGGTGGATTGCATGACTTTGTACTTCTTAGTGTTTTTCTACAGGTAAATATGTTTAATGCAACCAAAATTAAGAGCAAATTACCATTTAGCCTTTGATTCAATAGTACTATAGTGAGTTAGCTGCTAGAATTCAATGAAATTTTGTTTGCTAAGAGGCAAGCATTAGGGATAGCGAAGTATATATATATATATAAGACAATAATAATGAAGTTCCTGCCTACTTTTTTCTCCATCTAAATTAAATTTTTAATGTGGAAAAGGCAGAGAGATATGGAAAATACAGCTAAAGTATTATGAGTGGCCCCCACCACCAGTGCAATGTGGGGAAAATAGGGGTCCAAATCAATGGCATGCTAGCTACTAATCCCCTAAAAGCATAACATAATAGCTATACCCCATTCCCCCCCACAATAATATTGCATGGTGGCTTAAATGGGGCTATCAATGCTTCAATCACAAGTGTTGTCCACAGCATCTGTGGCCCACTTATTATCTTATTATAAAGTTCTTAACTTTAAAAAATATCATTCAGGTATAGCCCCTCTCTGATACGAAGCATTATATTTTAATTTTAGTTATGTATACAAATATTTATATATAATAAATACATGAATTATATGATCATTTTGATGTTCCCAAAACTGTGACAGAGTCAACGAGCACAAAGGTCAGGGAGTCAACCACTAGATGTCCGGATGGTGGAGGGAGATTATACAGTTTACACGTTACACTGACTGGTTTTAGGGGTCATCAAGTCCGTGTTGGATTAGAATTTATATCATTATTATCTGATTTCTCACCCATATTAGCCACATCAATTTGGAAATCCACTTCATTTTGGGTTTCCACTGGAAAGAAATCTTGACGCACTAACTTCAAGTCAAGTCTTAAAGAGACCAAAGTCGTCCATCTTCATCCCCGGAAAAGAAAATGGCTTTTGTGTCAAGTTGAGCAAGTCTCTAGGTCAAGTTCCATTAATGCACTGCAGAGATTTTTAGTTTCTTAAATATGCAATTCTAAGGGAAGAATTGATCAATCATGGAAGGAAATATACAATTCCAATGTTGGGTTTAAACTATAAGCATTTTTCTACCATGACACGGAATTCATCACTTTTCCCACGAGTATTACATACTAGAAATTGCTTCAGAGTTCCTAGGTTTAAACACCAACTATCATGAATAAAGCAATTTACAATGAACTGTAATAAGCTGATCTATTGTTCAGGTTGTGTCGTCAAAGCTTGCTAAGATGTCTTAGTTTCACTGTGTGAGAGAGCAATGAAATTAATTCTAGCTGTAACGGGAAAATCATATCTAATTTCCAGGAAATTGATTGAAGGCCTCATCTAAACTCAAATTGTCAGATAATGCGTTGAAGGGACCTCAACATAGCGATATGAAGGAGGAACAAGAATATTCCCTACTGCCTGTCCTGATGTAGATGCTTGGGTGTCCAATTGTGTATGTTGTATAGTATGTGCAGTTGCAGGCAAGTAGAGACCATAGTTCTGAACAACATTTTCCTGATGCATGACAAATTCTTGCTTCTGTGACCCGAACTGATAATGCTCATTGGCTGAGCCAAGGTATTGATTGTTAGAAAACATCTCCCTCCGAGGCCCATAACTGTGATAACATCAACATGGAGATTCTGATAAATCAGTTTCGTATAAAAAGGTTTAATAAAAGCAGAAAGGAGGGGGGGGCGGGGTGGTGGGGGGAGGAGAAAGAAAAGCAGTTTATATTACATGCTAATTTTCTGAAAATTAAGCAAGCAGAAGCAGGTAAAGTTTCAAAAGATTCTCTCCGGCAGAACTACCTGGAGAATGAAGGCATTAGAAGGCTCAGCATATTATAACAACTCCACATCTTTCCAAAAGCATGAATTACTATCAATATATATTTTCACTTCTCATACTTTGGATTATAGACTACTGTTATTTAGATACTGTTTGGTTAGCATTTCAGACATGAACTTGATTTTAGAAATTCATTTGCCTCCTGAAACACAAAGTACTTTGAAATGCCTACAAAATGAAGACCTTGTAACTATGATCAATTCTCAGCATAATTTATCAAACAAAAATACATATTCTAGAATCCATTATGTCAGAACTTATTTGCTTGTTGGTTGCAGGATACCAAATTAGGCTTCCCTTTCTTTATTGGGAGACAAGGTACCTGTGGTATGGGTTCCCTAGAGAGTACATCCGTTGAACATCTGTGGAATGGTATGAAGCAGTTGGAACTGGTAGAGTTTGTGGCTCCATAGCTTGATGGGCATAGCCCGTGTTCACCATGTTTCCATATGAAGCAGGTTGTGATGGTAAGACCCTCCGCTCAATATGTTGAGTGGCCAGCACTTGTGGGACATAACTGTGTTGCATCCTAGCAACATATGGATCCTCCACATGAGACTGTGTTGGGGCAGGTATAGGTTGTAGCTTCATTGATAGATAGCCATGTGTTGAGGATCCATAATAAGCATATTGTTGGCCTTGTACCATCTGTGGAGTATGTTGAGACTTCAAGACTGAAGGGCTATGACTAAGTTGCATCCCAGCTACATATGGATCCTTTAGTGAAGGCAGAGTTGCTTGAGGTTGAAACTGATTCTCTATGGCTGGAAGTGGCCTGGCTGCACTAGGCAATGTTGAAAGCACATGTGTTGATGCAGGCATAACAAGCGGACAAAATAATGACAAGAGAATCTTTACCTGCACCGAGAGAGTGAATGCTATTATATTAAAAGGTACTGCAAATAAATAACAGAAGATAATCTAATCAACAATGGTGAAATTTGATTACACATGATCATGCTTGATAATGCAACTTACTTGCTGGTCATTTAGTTCTTGTTTAAATTTTCCCTTCTGGTAATTATCTTGGATAGCATGTTTAAAGGAGCTCTCAGGCAAAGGGAAACAATCCTGACATATTCTGAAGCTCACCTGAGCAAAGGGTCAAAAGAAAAAATGTCAAAAGACAAATCCTTTCAAGTGGATTGAAAAGTTATGGACTTTGGCATAGTTGAAAATGAGGGGAAAAGAAAAGAAAAGAGAAGAAAAGAAATATCAAGCAAGAAAGGACTTGTACAATGATAATGAAAAATCTGGACAGGACCACCATTTGAATTTTGCACAAGAGTATCAATGGTTAGAATAGCCGTGACCTTTGAGCAGCATTGCTAGGAATAAACCAAACTCCAAGATGTTAAGCCATTCTAGCTATTATTCTTACAATAAGAACCTACAAAATGACACCTTAAGTTCATTACCACAGGTCAGTTTCCAACAACATTGATCCTAGGAAGTCCAGGAACAAAGTCCCAACAGAATACGTCACCCCAGATGACAAGGTCTCATATTGTCATGGTACCACATACATGTCTTTCTTTGCAGATACTCCTCTGTTTACCAACCAATTTTATGGTCATAAGACCCTCCTTTGCATCTTTGAGCAGCCTATAACTGGGTTAGTGCCTTTTATTTCAAGAGAGAGTTGCCGGTGTAAAAAAAATTAAGATAGAAATTGAACTATAGTATTCTAAATCATTAAGCATGGAAGTCCCCAAGTAATTGTTTTTTCTTAGGCTTAGATCTTCAACAACTACACCTTACAGGTTTATATGTGAACTAAAAAAATAATACCTGTGCAGGAAACTTCCCACCAAAAGCAGCAGGTTCCAAGTTCAACTTTCCAACAGAGGTTGCTTTGTATGGACCATAGAGAAGTTTCAGTTCAAAGTCGAAGAGAAAAAGCTCCATCCCTGGTTTGATCTTCTCTACAACTTCCTTTTTCCCCTCAGGAAGCCCAAAAACACGGTACATGTAGCACTCTGGTTTTGTTTTTCCATTACACAAAAATATAAAACCAGAAAGTTTGTCCATAGCCTTATAATTTTCCTGTGTAGTCAATCCACTGGCACAGATAGGCATCTGCAGATCAGAGGAAAGGGAATGAATCTCCTTATTCTTCTTCTCTACCTTTTCTTTGGCATTTAGGAGGCTTGCAGACTGCCATTTCCTTTTGGACTCTTTGCCTTTTCTCTAGCTACAGATAAAACTGTCAATATAAAGAAAAACCAGGAATCACTTGAAGGAAAATAGGTGAAAATAACAACTATAAAAATATGATTTTTATAAAAGGAAGAAATAAATAGAATCATGAAACACAATTCATAAAACAATTACTTTGCTTATATATATATAAAAAAAAAAAAAAAAAAAAAAACCATCCAAATACAGAAATTCATAGCATTGCAACATGAAAATGATCTAAAGTTTGCATCATTAAGATTGATTGCTTGATTCTGTACTCCTCGGTTGTTTGCATGTCAGAATGTTGATTTCAATGATCCAATTTTTGGATTCTGCAAATCTAGATTGCAAATTGCTAGATGTCAAGCAATTTCTGGTACTGGTACCACTCCCACAAACTTTATGAAAATAAACACAATGCAAAGAATAATAAAATAGCAAACTAAAAGGAGAAATTATTAATTAGCTACCTAATACACATTTCAATAAGCCCTAATAATAATAATAATAATAATAATTTTTTAAATCAAGTTTAATAAAGCCCATTCGCACTAGATTTAACAAAAGCAATGAATCAGTCGAGTTGAAAACGCAATTCACCAGTTAACATAAAAGAGAATCAAAATGATCGAAAAATGAAGTGAAAAAGGTATCACCACCAGCCGCAGGATTCAGGAATAGGAAGGCCACAGGTCTCGCTAAATCCAATCGCAAGAAAAACTACAATTGTAGAAAATATAAGCAACAAATAAACAAACGGCAAAAGAATTTACCTGAGACTGAGAGGCGGAGCTTTCAGGTTCGCGACTGTGCAGAGCAGTTTAAAGGAATGGGAATTTTGGGCAATTGATTTTAAAGGAGCCTTTCTACTTTTTATTAAGAAACAAGCCCACCACGACAGCTCGTTTCTGAAAAGCTATCCAAAATCCAACACATGAACGACAGCCAGTTTAGTGGAAAAAGAAAAAAAAAAAATTGATAACGTTGAAATCTTTCTCTGCTCTCATTTAATAGATGGATAGTACATTGATGATCCAATTCTCTCTCTCTCTCTCTCTCTCTCTCTCTCTCTCTCTCTCTCTCTCTCTCTCTCTCTCTCTATATATATATATATATATATATATATATATATATATTTATATATGATAATTTTTTTTACATAATTTATAATGTAAAATAAGAATAATTATTATTATTTATTTTACTGTATGATGTGTTTAAATTATATTTATTTGCGTCAAATTTTTTTTTACACAATTTACGTCACCTAGCATTATCCTCTATATATATATATATAAAAAGTCAAAACCATATTAATTAATCCTTTAATGTTATTAATTAATATTTAATTAATAACATTAATTGATAATCAATAGTAAAAGAAAATCTGTAATTCAATTTTGTTTATAATTCACCCAAAAAAAGAATCTAATTCTACTACATCAGTATTGGTAAAAGTCATATAAATGTCGTTTATTGGGATTACAGATGTTTTTTTTAATAGCAAGACAAAGAAAAGTCAATAGGCCTTATCGTTCGGCAAATTATGGTTTGATGTCCACTAGAAACGACAGATAAATTACAGGTAATCAGTTGTCGTTTTTGGCAATAGATGCGTTTCTTTCTTTAATGCTTGGTAAAGATTATTGATAGATGTGTTACAATTTTTTTTCTTTTACATCGGAAAATTTCAGAAAGGGAGCAGAAGGTAGCCCAATGCTTTGAAATCAAAGATCGGACCCATGAAAATTTTGAAAATTCTACGGTTATGATGATTAGTCCAAAAACCAAAAAATTGTGGAAATTCAATATATTTTTCTAATTAAATTATATGTTTTGGATATTATTTAAAAAAATTATAATCATAAATCAATTAGATTAGAATTTTCTTATTTTAACTCGTTCCATTTATCTGTGTTAGAGTTAGAAATTTAATTTAATATTTTGATAATTTGGTAAATCAACCATAAATATTAATTTTGATGTATTCTCATTTTCAATAAATACGTCATTTCTCTTTACAATTTAATTTAAACTGTGATTTTTTTAATTGAATTTAATAGATTTTCTTTACAATTTAATTTAAACTGTGATTTTTTTAATTGAATTTAATAGATTTTCTTTGAATTCATACAATAATCTAAGGTGGTATTTAGTAAAATTAAAAATTTAGCATTAAAAATTAAGTGTTAAATTTTAAACGCTAAATATAATAAATACTGAAATTTTTAAGTCTTGAATATAATAATTTTGTCTGATAATTATTATTACTGAAAATTATTAAATTTCTTTATTGGATATAATTAACCATGTGATATTAATATTTAAATTTTAACCATTAAACACAGTTTTGAAATAAAAAAAAAAAATTAGAAGCAACAATCATATTAGGATAATATTTCTCATAAGTTTTTAAAAAATAAATATTATTAAACTTTAAATGAGTATTTTCTAATATGCTAAGAGTATAAAAGTCATTTTAATAAAAAAAAATTTAAAAACTTAGGCTCCATTTATTTTTTAGAAAATAACTTATCTTTAAAAAATATTTTTCAAGAAAAATATTTTCTAAAAAAATATTTTCTCAAGAATTAATTTTCTGTTGTTTGGTTACAATATTAAAAATTATTTTAAAAATATTAAAATTTTCAATTTATAAGACTATAAATATATTTAAACTTATAATAATTTCATAATTTTAAAATTTTATTGTTAAATATGAGAAAAAATACATGAAAATGATAAATTTGGTGATCGTCGGCAGTCGACAGTGGTTGGTGGCGACTGGCGGTGGTTAGCGGCGGCTAGCATTAATAAATTTATATTTATATATTTTTCATTCATTATAATGAGTTTGTCAAAATCCGAAAAATGACTTACCGTTTTGAAAAGAGGAAGTCATTTTCCTTAAAAAATGCTTAGTTTTCCATTGATCAGGAAAATACTTTTCGTTGACTAATTTTTCAAAACGTTTCAAAAGTCAAAAAATATGAAAAATATTTTTTGTGAAACAAATGAAGCCTTAATAGCTAAACGTGTTCAGTAAAAATTTTAAATCAAATATTTTAACTTACTATTTAAGTAGTTTTTGACTTAATTAAAAATTTTAAGTTGAAATCATTTTATATTATTAAACCATTTTAAAACTAATAAGTACTAAAAATATTAAATTAAGTAATAAGTTGAGTTATCAAACACTCTCTAAATTAACGAGAATAGAGCAATTGGTATTAATTCTGGTCTAGAAGAGTGGTGGTACGTTCCACCTCCTTTTCTATTGGAGTTTCCTTCATTTGATTTAATATAATCTTCCCTTTTACCTTAATATATATATATATATATATATATATATATATATATATATATAATTTTAGGGTAAATGAAAAATAGTTAATACTTAAAACATATGAGCAGTGTTGTTTAAACCGAACCGGACAATAAACCGATCTCTTGATCAATTCATAGTTCAACCGATCCGGTTCACCAATCCGATCAGCTTTTTTTATTTATTTTTTTCTTTTTAATTTATTTTATATCAAAACGAAGTCGTTTTGAATAATCTAGTTTTTTAAGCAATTATACCAGACCAATAATCCGTTCCCGATTTAACCGGTTCGACTGATCAGTCCGATTCAATTTTAACAACACTGCATATGAGTTGGTAGCAATAAAAATTTGTAACATTCGCTTAAAATAATAAGTGAAAAGCTTATATATGAATTTTGCCTAACCTTTATTGTGGCATAATTAATTGATTTGACCTAAAGTCGAGTTTATATGATCAAAACGTCCTGAGCCAAAATTTAGAGCGAAGTGAATAACAATACTTCTATGAAAGTATTAATTTACCGTGTGCCAATTGCGATGCTTCTTATGCACAATGGATGAAGTTGAGATTATATTTTCTCCCAAAAAAGATACAATATAACGAGTGGTACGTTAAACTAAGTTTCAATTGCTTGTTAAATCATAACTGGCAACCTAGAACATATACGAGGAACACAGGTAACATCTATCCATTTTGCACCTATTTGTTCATTCCCCAAAATTTCTGTATCCTTGACCCCATTCCCAAATGTAAAATTTGTAAAACCAACCCAATCATGTTCTCAGATAAAGCTGTTCTTCTTAAACACAAGTAATAGTCTTATCGAACTTTGACCTAAAATTAAAAAGAGGACCATCAAAGCAAAAATGAGCAATGGAAAAAATTGCCTCAGGTTCCCAACATACCAAAAAACTGTTACACGATCTTGTGCAACCCGATGTGCAGATCAGAAGATATAGAAATCAGAAGTGGGAAAGAATAATGCCACACTGCTTTAAAGACTCGTTTCTGATGAGCTCTTATAGACTGGGATGGCTTGTTAGAATTGTACCTGATATCAAAGATGTGGATCACTGGGTCTACTGAACCAGATGTCAGATACAAACCATCAGGAGACCAAGCCTGATTGATCAAAGCCGATTGAGAGTCGCTGCTTTCTTGCTTAAACCCAAAAGAATGAAGCTCTGTCTGCCTAAGTCTAATATCAAACAATCTCAGCTGTTTCTCAGGCATCCTGCATATCACACCTTAGGTTAAAACTTTTGAGCAGCAGACAAAAAATAGAAAACTTCAACAGAGGAAAGATCTCCCTTGGAAATATAAACATAAATCACTGTAACATCAAAATTTTCACCCACATAAATGCTACAATCCTAAGACAATGTAAATCCTGCATGTTGGTTCATTTAGACACCAAATACAACTCCCAATTTTTACCATCTTAAACTGAATGGGTATCCATTTAAGGCTAACATGGTGTATCAAGACACCAGATGGAAGAGCAGCCAGAACATGAGTACAACAAACCTAGTTAATTAAGTACATTTCTGGAAGCACTAATGCAACTAAGCATTAATCAGCAAATTAGTTAAAGATAGCATAAGTCCAAAATAAAAAAAAAAAAATTGAAAGGAGCTTACCCTGTCTGAACCATGAATAGATTGAAATCGCATGGATTTGGCAGAACACTCATGCATTTGTTATCTAATTGATGCTTGAAGTCTGCTCTACCAACTTGAACATCAAACCCTATAATTCTCTTGTCTGCACCAGCAGACAGTACGATATGCTTTTGCTGCAACGCAGCAATTCCCATGACAGCTGAAGAATGCATATTTCTGTGCAATGCCTTTGGCTTCCATAAATTCTCAACTTCCTCATTCCAAAGTACAACAGCGTGATCACTGCCACCAGTGGCAAAACAGGAATTGTCCCAGGGCATGAATGTTATGCTGTTAATAATACCCTTGAGATGAGGCCTACCCTCTAAGTAAGTTACACGGGCCTTCTGCCAAAGCAAATACATAAAAGATTTAATTTTATCTAAAATGAACCTTATTTTAACGAATGTAGCATGCTCAAATTGTTATAATTGCATGTTTGCAGGATATGTCAACTCCACCACTGTCCAACAAGTTATTGGAACAGATAATTTATAGTGGCACTAGCATATTTATCCAGAAAATAAATCTCAACCAAGATCCATACCCCTTGTGTTTTATTCAAATTTAGGATTGATATCTGAGAATCCCCACCATCAGCACTGTAAGTAGAAACTAAGCTGTTTCCCAGTGGGTGCCAAACAATATCTTCAGGCCATCGCCTATGCTTTGAAGACACGCAATCAGTAGAACTAAGAAGAGAGGCCCCTGATCTGCAATTCAAGGGAAAAACAAAAAATGAAAAATTGAGAATCTTCACATAACAAAGCTGAAAAACTAAACATTGAAAGACTTCAATGCATGCAGAAATTGATAACATTTATCAAATTTGGCAAATAGTATACAGATTAATTTGATACAAATGAAGAATAGGAGTTTGGGTAAGCTTTCTAAATGGCCTATACAAAGCCCTCCTTGGAAATAGAAAAATTAAAAACAGAGAGGAAAGGAAAGGAACAGTGTATGTGGGTGCACTTTTTTGTGTAGGGAGGCAGCATAGAGGAGGAAGGTGTCCCTAGTATGTCCAGGTAGTTTTCTACATCCTTTTCTTTGACTTGTACTGCAGCAACATTTAACATGCCAATTTTTTGCATTAGCTTGTAATGAGAATATGAATTAATTGTGAAAGATACTGCAATTTAGTCACTAGTTCATGTATGCCTTGGCAAAAGTGAGGCTTCCATTGCTGAAATTGATAAATATGCTTGTTTTAGTTGGTCATAGATCAACATTATGCCAGAGGTTCCTCTCTAAAAATGACCACACATGGTCAACAAAGTGATAAAATAGCACAACCATAATGAAGGGTCCCAAAGATGTGAAGAAAGCTTGAAATTAATTGAAAATCTATTCCTTGTGTTTCACCTAGACAGGATAAACAACTATCCAGGATTTGAGGATTGATAGTAGCTTACAAAAGAAAAAATTAAAAACGGCTGATCCTAACACTATCTTTTGTTAAGGAAGCTCTTCTCCACAAGTTATTTATCATTCTTTGCAAGTTAGTTCAAAAAAAGAAAAAAAAAAACATGAATTAGTCATCAATTCAAACACCAATAGATCATAGTGCTGCCAAAACAAAACAACAAAACTATGAATGGAGCACCATAACTAGAAATCACAAAAGAAAAGGTCAGCAAGAGTGGTGCAGACTTGGATTGAAATCGTATTCCTTTATCCAACCTCCTCTAGATCATGTAAATCATACAGCAAAAACGTAGCAAGAAAAGACTCATAATTTCACGAGCCTATGGCATTGCTCAGAATCCAAAACACAAACTCAAATTCTTCTTACATCACAGACCTACTGGTTCATATTGCCAGTCTGAAGGAATGAATTAAAAGGTGCTCTAAATAGTTTGTCTGCACCATGATCTTGCAAAAAACTAGAAACTCCCCTCCCCGTAGCAGATCTTATGTCTCATGATGAACTCTACAACCTAAACCTATATATGGACTTTGTATGCAATCTCATCAGGCACAATCAAGAAAGCATCAAGAACCTGCTTGATCGAATGAAGAGTGAGGATGCAAAAGCATTCTCAGTTATGAGTAAAGTATGTTCAACATAACGTCACTAAAATGATAATGATGGACTGCCTCTGCAATACCAATAGGAAAGAATCAAGTATGCCACATAATGTTCATAGTTCATCAAGTGCATGATTCTCTATAAGCAAACTAGACTGCACTGAATGCATGCTTTTTCACTGCTTAGCATCTGTCAACAAATTACGTCAGCTAATATACAGGAAATGTACATAATGTCTGTCCTTTTTGGACTCGGATATGAGATGGGGGTGTGTCCAGGTGTCAGGCTCCCCCTGATTTCCAAAATTTTCTAGATTTCCCACTAATTTTAAGTCTCAAAGTGTCATATCATATCCAACTATCCTTATCCAATAATGAGTATTTTGAGGAAAAATGAAGATCAAAGTAATTGTGCATAAGCAAAACCAAATTTCACACTTACCCCCGAGATTGAACTTCCCATAAGTGAACCATTCCATCTAAAGAACTGTACATGTTCCAAAAATACAAGTCAGATAATGTACATTATATGAGAATAGGAAAAAAATACATTAATACCACAAAAGTTATTTTTCACATTCACATAGCAAACATTATGACCTGAAAAAGCATCAAGCAACAAGAAAATATTCATGAACCTGTGCTAAATTTCTCCTCCTTAAGCCACAAGCACTCATGTATCTTCATGAGTGCAAGTGCACTCAATGAGCCATGACTACTAGGGTTTGAGTAATTCAAAGGTAAATGAATGCAGATATTAAACTCAACTCAATTAATCCTTAATCCCAAAATTAATTGGGGTTAGCTAAATGAATGCGAATATTGCAAATATATATTTCTATTGGTCCATTTACAATTCTAAATGCATCTCCTATTCACCTCAGCGGAATAGCAGAATGTGGACAGATATGCAAGAGAAGATCATCAATTTCTCCTCTGAATTGTGGTGCACTTTTCACAGTCTTGCTGAATCATATCATCCTTCCAACCAGCACTATTACCTAGTGCTTATCCTTTTATAGATTCAGAACTAGAAGAAATATCCTATGCAAATTTTCCACTGGACAGAAATGGGTTATGTTTAGATGACTGGTTTCTTCAAATCACAACACAAGCAACAAGTATCCTTGAAAATTTGTGTTCATGTTAACGAGTCAATATTTTATGTTCTGTTTTTGTTATTTGGTTGGTAGTTACCTAGAAAAACAAATCCACAAGTCTTTGATATTGTCGCAACAACATAAGCTCCACTTAATTTATAATATCTTTTTCTTTCTCACGGGTTACTCAGGTCAAATGGTAAATCACCTGGTCACAAAAAGCTTATCATTTACTGGACAAAGAACAAGACTTCTCAACTTTCTCTTGTGCTGACTAGAGATATGATTGCTTGAATGGCAGCGGATTGTGCATGGAGAGGAGCTACGGCGTATCAATGGAATCAGCTCCTTGTGTTCTTTCTGTATTTCTTTTTGTTCTGAAAATATACATAAAGTTTTGGTGAATCTTGAAAATAAAAATCTGAGATTTTGAACAGAGTACCAAGTGATGCCAAATGTAATTCCATATGTATGAACAACACCACCCAAAAAAAAAAAAAGAAACAAACAAACAAACAACACAAACCAATAAAATAAAAACAGATTATTTGTCCAGTGAGAGTATTACCATGCTTCCTTTTTGTTCCCCTATCTTGACTTTCAACATCAGGAGAATTTCTATGATACTTTTCTACTTTTACTTTCGGAACAGTGTTTATGTGGGTTGAAGGACTTGATTGAGAAGCTTTTGCACCGGACCCTGCTGATTTTATAGGTTGAGAGATTTTTGGGTTTGCAGCTGGAATTAAAAGCTCAGTTCTGGATTGAGATTGGTTCCTAGAAGAACCTTCATTGACATGGATAGGGCTGACTGACCTACTCTCCACCTTCAAACTTTTAGTCCCATTTCCCAGTGAAACTTTAGATGGCACTAATGCAGCGCCACGTAAGCGAGCCAATCGACCTTCTGTATCATCCAACCTCTTCTCTGCTTCCTGGAGCTGCAAACTCTTCCAAAGGGATAATTAGCCACTAATTTCCTCAAAAATTATTTAGAAGTCAACATGTTAATTTCATTAAAATTCAAAACCTAACACAGTATACATCCTCTGAACACGGGTACTGAAATGAAGCATATAAATAACATTTTCTTTGAGCTGGAAACCCGCTCTTGAGTAAGCAAAGCAGCATTTCATGTAAATATCTTTTGATTCTTCTCATTTTATCCACATAACGAAATTAGTTCAAAATGCACACAGAAAAGTTCAACTCTCACTTTACATTATCAAATACCGAAATCATAGTAAGAGTTGAAAAAATCAAAATCTACTTGTGAAAAACAAAATCTTATCAAATTAATTCAAAAGAAAATAGACAGTTACAATGACAGAGTTTAAAAACTAAGGATTACTTGTGGTTCACTTCTATAGTATTAAAATGTAGCAGTCCAATTGTAATAGCAACATTGAAAAAAGCCCCAAATGTAATTGCAGAATCCAGAAAATGACGAAACCGCAATAATGGTTAAAGGATTAAAAAGGAAATTAATAAAAACAACCTGAGATGTGTAATAGGAGATACGTTTCCTGAGATGTTCAACTTCACGAGTACGATGCTCGATCAGGGCAACCAAAGCCTCCTCTTGCTCTTCTCGGCTGGTACCTTCGTCTCCTTCTCCTCCTCCTCCTCCTCCTCCTCCGTTCTCTTCTTCGGTCATCGACTTCGGATATAGTAATAGTTGGTCGTCACCGCCGCCGTCGTTGTTATTTTGCTCTAGTTTTGGCTTCTTGAGAATCGGAGAGGCCGTGCTCATAACTCGCTCCTCTGTCTGTCGAGAAACTGTTTGTATTTGTGTTTTTGTTTGGTTCTGTACAGTAGCTTTTTTTCTGTTCTTGAGCGAGCGCGAGAGGAATGACTGCGTTTGAAACTTATATATTTGAGGGCATCAAGCGAGCCAAATCTCATCGAAAATTTTACTTTTTGTTCTTTTTTATTATTTTGCTTTTACTTTTAAAGATAAGAAAAAAACCTTTTTGAGAAAATAAAACTTTTTCTTTTTGAAAGAGAGATATAATTAATTTTAAAATTTTAAATCTCTTGTAATATTTCATTTATTTTATAATAAAGATAATATAGTAATTTCATTTTATATTTTACATATAAATCTAACATTTACCATACAAGTCCTTTCATCTATTTTAGGCTTTAGCCTAGTATCAATTACCTAGTTAAAATTAAAAAGCATAAGGCTCCTAGACCTTGTAATGCAAAATCCTATTTTTATTTTAGAATTTCAAATCCATCTATTTTGATCATATATCTAAAAAATTATCATACTTAAAACTAAAACTAAATCAAGAATGGAAAATGAGAAGGGCCGTTTAATGAGGAAAATATTCAATAAAGACTTTTTTTTTTTTTTTTTTTGCCAAAGTTCAATAAAGACTTTCCAGTTTGCACTTTT
This sequence comes from Vernicia montana, assembly GCA_949750685.1. Classification (NCBI taxonomy): domain Eukaryota; kingdom Viridiplantae; phylum Streptophyta; class Magnoliopsida; order Malpighiales; family Euphorbiaceae; genus Vernicia; species Vernicia montana. The sequence continues at coordinate 17,958 of CATKHJ010928788.1, forward strand.
GCATCATCAGTACGACTGAAAATAAATAAATAATAAATCTGTGTAAAAAAAAAAAAAAAAGATAAATTTCATTGTATAAAAATATAATACAAAAAAAAAAGACCATTGATCCAAATCATATTGGGTCTGGCACAGATATTCACGAGAACCCAGCCGAAGAAGAGAAAAGGAGCCTTGGGCCGCCGGATGAACGTAAGCCAATGGTATTGGTAGGTTTCACTGCTTTAAACCATGCAAAAAGACTGAAATTAGACAGCAAGTACATCCCAAGACCCCTCCAAAATTGCACATCTTAAATATCTCCCAGCGGCACTGCAGGTCTGAGCTGATCATTATAATTAATCTCTATAGCTTATAAACTAGAACTTTCTCCCTAAAACAATAATCCAATGCAATAGTTTTACTTGGAAAATGGTCTTTGTTTCATTTGTCATAATTTATAAATTCTTACACAAAGGGGGTTTCATTAATTCCTCAGGCAATGCTACAGACAGACTATTGGATAATGACCCATCACAGAGTTTATTTCCCAGTCATTTACTATGGTTAATTCATCAACCATACTCCCCATCAGTATCACTGGCTTTTTGTAAACTGCAGGCATGATATCATCAGCTGGCATTTCTTCATTCCCATTTCATGTACCTTCTCTTTCTACTTCGGAAGTTCATGAAGCAAAGCTGTATTTTCAAGGTACAAGGCCACGAGGAATCAAGGCAGGACAATTCAGATTAAAACTGCTTAGTGGCATACTGATGACTAGTAGAGTCAAGCACTATCCTCGCTCAACAGCCCAAGACCAGTTCATAAACAATTAGCCATCTACAGAAACTGCATGTCAACACTGAACACAATTTCTTCTTCATCAACAGCTTGTCAAAGCTGATATATATGCACATTTACCAGCATTATGAAACACAATTTCAGGCAACTAGATCAACTTCATCTCGTTTAGGAGGAACTACATCTAATCTCATCATACTTCGATACTGATCTGGAATAGGTGCACCAGTCTGCACACATAGCTCCACCACAGCTGGAGCCTTGCCGTAATACCTCTTCAATTTGTTATCCAGAGGAGGACCATTTAGATCTTGAACATGCCAGACATAATTTGGACCAATAAGATCCTCTATAGTTGCTTCTTGCCATGCATGTTGACCATCACGAGACTGGTGCTTGGTTGCCTTGCACATCCTCACTCTATGTCCTTTAGGACCTACCTGAACCTCAGGACAATATCCACAGGTTACCACACTGTACTTATCCATGATCTTCTTTGCCCCTGAAATCATTTCAGACCATAACTCCATTGTCCAAATACTTAAATCCCTCAAGTCAGTCACTCCATTATTGGATTCATTTAAATTATCGGAATACTTCTCCAACTCAAAATTTGTTGTTACTTGGTCAAATTTAGTCCCAAAATTACAATCCGCAAGAGGATCAATATTCTCTAAGTTAAAGTTCTTTCTCATTTCATACTTTTCTACTGCTAGCTCAAAATCTACTATTCTTCCTTCAATAGAATATACAGGTTTTGTCCTCCTCCTTGTATGGTACTTTTCTAGGTCTACCCCAGCTTGTATACAAAGCTCTACAATGGCAGGGATCCTTGGGACAATATGCCTCTCATCATGCACAACTCTGGGCTTACCCACACGGTCATAGAGATGGAAGCATTTGGGGAAAAAGACCACATCATGCACTCCTCCCCTTCTCCATACATGAGTAGCACTGCGGGAATTACTTCCTGGACCAGTACAGGTTCTAATTTCATGACCCACATGGCCAATATGAACTTCATGGCACAACCTAAGAGCAAAACCAATGAACTAAAGAATGGAACATATCTAAAAGGATTTATATAAAATATATATCACAATACTGCCATAGAAATATTAGAACAGCATCATCCTAAATTCTAATTTAATAGCTAAAAAATCTCATAAAAAGAGAAAAATGTACAAGCAAACGCCCATCAGTACAAAATATATTTTTTTTATCTGTACAAAAAACAATTAAAATTATTTCTAGTAAAGTTATGAGTTTGAATTTCAATTAGTCTTTAATTAATATAAAATATAATAATAATAATAATGTAAATTACAAATACTAACCATATAATCTTAATTTAATATCTAATAATCAAAACTCTATTCAAAATGTCAGTTGTGCTAAACTTGAAAAACTAGCCATGATATAATAGACAGGTTGGAAACTTGGAATTATTTATTGATAACCTCAAAAAATGCTCTGACTACAAAAGAGACTATATAATTGAAGAACAGTACAAAAAAATTGAAAAAAAAAAAAAAATCTTAACTGCAGCCGAATTTAATTAGTAACTAAGTCTTGTGAAATACTCATATATTTCTCCTTTGCTAATATTTGAGACAGTTTGTGGAAAAACATATTGAGAGGCATAGGCATAATGAAAGAATCAGCAAGAAATAGACCCTCTTTAGTATCCAAGTCACCATCACCAATAATCTTGATTAGGTTTTCTTGATCACTGCTACCCACTAATTCTTTTTCTTGAACTTCTTGATTATTATTATTAGAACAATCATCATCAATCTTTAGCAATTCGACAAAGAAACTTTCATCAATAACAGGTTCTTGAAATTCTTCATTATCATCAATTTTTAGAAGTTCATCAAAGAAATTCTCATTAAAAGGTAAAATGCAAGTATCTTTAAAAATAGGAGTATTGTATTCAAAAGAGAAAGCATTCTTGCAAGTTCGTTCATAATCACCGTCACAATAAGACAATTTCTTTTCTTGAGTTTGACAAAAGATGGAGTAGAAATCCATTGGCAAAAGATACTAAAAATTCACCTAGAAAAAACAAATTGAAGCTAAACAGTGATTTATATTAGTGTTTTATGTTTCCAACTAGGAATAGTTAACTGTATCCATATCTGTGATGGTTTCTAAATTTATACCTTTTACTACTAAGATTTGACAAAGTGATATCAAAATCATTTTGTCTGTTTAAGACTCAACAATATAGTTAATATAAAAAAACAAAATCCAAAACCAAAATGGATCCGTACCTGCATCGTTGAACTGGAATGACTTTAACAAGCTTAGCCAGACCATAAAGGAGAGATTGTCGGGCTCGATAAACTCGGTGAGCCACCTCGACGAGTTCGGGTACCAATAATCCATTATCAGGTGGATGGTCCAGCATTCTACAAGGCTGGGCTTTTCTAGCTTCTTTCTCTAGCTTCGCTCTTCGGATTAGCAGTTTCATCGGCGTAGGATATGGCTTTCTCTCGGACTTGTCTCTTCTAGGCTTGGGTAGGTCTGCGTACAGAGGATCATCATCTGTGTGTGGGCCTAGGGTTATGGGTCTATCAGATGAGAAAAATAGGTTTTGATTGAAACGGGAATGCAGTCTCTGGAAGATGAAAGTGTGGGATATTATCCTCTTCTGCATTTCTCAGAAAACGACTGCCTGATGGGCGTAATAAGACGGTGGAAGAATTGTTGGGAGTTGAGACTTCACTTAATTGAGGAGACAGTTGCAGGAATAAACAATAGCAGAGAGCAATAAGCCCATGAATCATTATTTGATGCCGCCATGGCCATTACAACCAAATATTTTCTTCAGAATAATGCTCTTGGCCAGTCTAGGCATTAGCGACTGAGTATTAACTTCTTTTTTTTTGCCAAATGCGACTGAGTATTAACTTGTATTAATTAATATGTATGTATTTGATATGTTAAATTCGTAATAGTAATTTTATGGTTTTATTATTTTTTTTTTCTTTTTTTGGTTCAGTCTACCAGCAGGTAGTCCAATAACGCACCCCACGGAGGCACGGATTGTAATTTTATGTTTTCATGTTAGTATGAAAAAATTATTCATTTTACCATCACAATTCACAAATTTATTTTATTAAATTTCATATAATTAAAATAAATTATTTTATAGTAATTATTTGTTTGTTTTAATTAGACCTTCCAGTTAATTAAACAGAACACACTTTCTTCCCTTCTCCTTTCCTGTTAGCATCGCCAGGGCCTCTTTAGGGGCTACCTTTGATGATTTCAGCCACCAATAAGAATGCCTTTTTCTTTTGTTTTCTACTTTCAAATTTTTGGTTTCTCTTTCAAATAAAACTGTTGGTTGTGTTTTTGTAGGCTCGATTGGATTTTCATTTAAGTGAATTTTTATGGATCTGTAATCTAGTCACATGTGGCAACAGTGCCACCTACAGCGTTGTCCGGCTCGCTCATCGCCATTATCACTGTCCAGTATGATTTCTCGTCAGTGGATAGGGGAAAGTTTAATTACCACAGGCTTGGTTGCTTTAGTTTGGGCGTTTATGGTGTTTTTATCTTTGAGTTTGCTTTGCTTTAGGGTCAATGATGACTGGCTATCTCTACTCAGACTTTGACTGATTTGTGGTAGGGGAGAAAGGCTTCATTATCGATTCACTGCGATTGATATTTTATTGCAGTGGAAGGCGAAGATTCAAGTCGTTCAATACCTTTCTTTTTCGGTAGGCTCAAATGCTATGTTTTTTGTGGTCCCTTATCAGTCGCCGATGTTAATGCAGTGCTTGGTGATGGTGGCAGAAGCTTATGGATGGTGTTCCAACACCAAAAATATTAGTAGTATAGGAAAATTTATTCAGGTCTTAGACCTGTTTGTTGTTTGGGCTTTAAGTATAAGACTACATAACCCTTATATGAATAAGTTATTGTGTTTTTCTTATTGGGCTTTACTTGTATTCGCAATCTATGTACTGATTTTGGTACTTCGGCATTTTTAATGCTAGTATACTTTCTTTGTGAAAAAAATAAATAAATAAATTTTATACGTTAAAATAAGAGTAATTTTATTATAAAAATTATTTATTTACTTATGAGTTGAACATTTTTATATAAATTATAAAATATAAATCAAATATTATAAATTCATATTTAGTATACATCTATGCTATTACACCAAATATTATGATAATGAGTTATTACAACAAAATTTTTTCCTTTTTTGTGAAAGGGGGTACATGGCAATAAAAAAAAATTAAGAATATGAGCTGGCATTAGGAACCAGTAGCATTTTCTTTACAGAACCTCATGAAATACTCATGTAGTCTATTTAGTATTAGAATGAGAATTTAAAATTATTAAACTTTCAACCCTTATGACCTACTCCAGTACAGATATGCAAATCCAACACAGATGTCAAACGGGAAATAAAATAACAAGCACGATAACTGCCTCAAGAAAACAAATTGGCTACCTCTCTTATGAAGCAAGAAGATTACAAGATTTGATAAACTATTAAATCTTATAATCTATAATGGTTATAGTAGAAAAGAGCACTTCAAAAATTTCTACAACCAAGAGTACATACATTAATTAATGTGTTGTGAGTTGTGACTCTCCTTGACCTAGAGCAATCACACCCGGCCATAAACAAAAAAACTGAACCAACACAGACTCTTAACACCTCGGAGAAAATTGAAATTGCAGAGATATAGAGATACAAAACTGAAGACGATAACACAGAAGACCCCTCTTATGGCCTGTGCACAAGTCCGGGACTTCTGTTCATCGCAATATTGTTTAGTCAATGACTACCCAAAATTTTAAGCCTTTGTTAAGCCATTCTCTATACTCATATTTGGCATAGATAAGAAAATTTTTTTAAGGGAACAGAATTTTTTGATGTAGCCCACTTGGCTCTGAATCTGCACTTCGGCATCCAGAACTTCGTAAAAAAGCTTCTCTATAGCCAAAAAGATACTTGTCAGACCACCCCTAATTTACAGAATTGGGGTGGGTATAGTTTTCTGTACTCTTATACAGGGTTTTAGAGTTAGTTCCTTGGAGGAGGCATACTTCTCAATCAGACCCAGATGATGAGTCAGCTCCATTGAAAGAATCCTCTCCATTTGCTGAAGTAGAAGGGTTCCCCTCACTGCCACTTGTTCGAGGTTTGCCCAATCTTGATCGAATATTGGAACCCATCGGGAAGGGCTCCTACATTGACAAGAAAATACATATGTTTTATAACAGTGTAAAACCAGATACTGGACAGTAGTAAGAAGCTAAAAAAGTCTTCCAAAATGGATTCAGTTTCACTTTAAAACTCACCTGCAATAAAGTAATAAACCACAATCACCCCAGATCATCATCCTCAACTTATAATCCATTTATAGTATATAATAATAATAATTTGTGAACAACAGAGTTTATTATAACTTATGCAACCCTGACAGTTATAGTCTTTATTATTTGATGTTGTTTGTCCACATCAAATAGTATAGGGGATAATCATCAAAAGAAGCTTGGGGTGAAGAATCTATTTTGACAAGTTTGGCAGATAAGCAACTACTTAGACAGTCATATTGTTTCAGTCCATCTCTCTCAGTTACAATCAGATCCAACTTGTAGTAAAGAGGGACCAAGAACATTTGAGAATTTACTTATTAGTGCTTAGCAAAGCTTAAAGATGAGACCAATATCCACTCAAGGAACCACTTTAACCAAGGCTGTATACTAACATTCATCAGAATTTAACCAGCTAAGCTAAGCTATCAGTACCTTTAGCGTCAAAAACAAAAACAAAAAATGAAACACATAATTCTTCTCTCAGAAAGCTGCAAAAGTAAATATTAATTATATGATCCATATAGACGATCATGAGATATTATCAGGAGCAGAATTATATAATTGCAAGCCTCAATATCATACCGGATCACCAGCATTTGGACCATCCGTATGGAAGAGTATAGGGCGGCAGCGTTTATCCTCATTCATCAAACTTGAGTTCTGGAAATGAGCAATAAGAGCAGCTTTTCCCTGAATTCGAGCATATGCAAGAGATGCCACCTTTTCACTATTGAATTTCTCCCATTTTTTGCCATTGAATGCCTGCAAAAAGATATATTCATCTATACAGTTAGCTTTTAACTTCTTCATTGATGAACTGGTGTTAGGGATGGAGGGGCATTTCCTTTCATGGAGAGAAGAAAATAAACTACTATCACTTAGCCTGCATCAGACCTTGTGGAATGGAATAATCTGTTGAGGATCAATCATGTTGATGAATGCATAGCCCACATTGCATTTATTCTGTTAAATCATAATCATAATTTAAATTAGAGGTACCAAAAAGAAAACCATATAAAAAAAATAAACATCATTTATATGTGTATGCATGAGTGGATATGCTTATAATGTGAGGCTTTTTTAACTAGAAAGTTTACTTGCCTTGAAATCGATTGGCAAGTAAATGAAGTCGTAAGTCCCTCGACAATGCTCATCAATTGCAGCCAGTAACATCTTAGAAGTATATCTGGGAAGAAAACCAATAGATGAAACAACAGAAGGCAAAGAGAAAAAGGAAATGCATGTCAAATGACTTGAGCACTTCCAAGCAACCACAAACATAAAAGACCTAAACAAACAAATTATGTCATACAATAAATTTTAACCACCAGTTTTGTATTTAATAAAATTGAAATGCTAAAAATGATTGAAGTGGATAACCATTGGCAATAAAATATTACAACTAGAAAATATAGATTGGATGACCACGACCAAAAACCATTCTACTCTCAATTAGCTCATTTTTGGTCCTCATTTACTTTGTCCAGACAGCAGAATCTCAATTGTCTCAAGCATCCTGTAACACTGGGAATGCCCTAGAAAAAAGAAAACTGAGCCAGCAACTCTCAAGCCAAGTGCAATAAACTTATTATTAAAATGACTAATTCACAACCAAGAGAGGGGAAAAAATTCTATAGTTAAATCATATTTTACAAGGCTTTTTATGAAAGACAAATTTGAAGATATGAAGGATGATTTTTCCTTACTTATTTGGAATGTTCTTTATCATCAACGTGGTTCGACTGTCTTCACCATGCAATATCCGGTCAACATCAAGTTCGTACTGTTTCTTATCTGAGTGATTGGAATTTGATTCAATTCTACGGTGTGAGAGATTTCTCACTCGTTCATTAGGAGAATCAAAAGAGGCTGGCATCGAGATCATTGGATTCCTCCCAGGGAATATGTGGCACATTGGCTGAGCAGTGCGTAGTCCAGCATTTTTAGTTACATCCATACAATTTCCACCAACATGAGAGAATATGTGACGGGAAGCAATTTCCATAGGATGCGGTGGAGAGCTACCAGGAAAACCCAAAGTCCCAAGAGAATCCAAATGGAAACTAGAAGCTTCTGGAGACTCCCCAGAATAAGCATGTCGCCTGTCCCACATGGAGGGATTGACAGCTGGTGCAGATCCAATATGATGATGTGCAGATACTGTATTGAGCATGACTGGAGGTGCTCTAGGAAATCCAGGCATATGTGGAAGGTGATGGGCAGGAACACCATTGGCAAATAATGGAGAATTTGGCCAAATCATACGGCTTGAATGTTGTTGACCCGAGTTGGAATTGTTCCATATGTAATGATGTCCAGGAAGTGAGCAACTTCCATTTCCAGAAGATCCAAAAACTAGAGAGATTTTATTCAACAAGGAAATTTACAAAAAGATCAATAAATTTGAACATGAGGGCTGAGGCCATCAACTTAAACTTCAATAACAAAAGTAAACTGAATTAATGATTTTCAATGAAAAATATATATAATGGTTTTGGTTCAAACATTATACATAACATTAGAGTGAAAGGATATCCAGGACAGCTAAAAATTTCTCAAGTATTTACTGTGAAAACATAAGTTCTAGAGAAACATAAAAACCCATCACTCCTAAAATTCTGCTATTTACAGAAAGAAAGTGGAGACAATAAGCTTTGTTTTTAGGAATCAAACATCTCAACCAGGAAACCAAATTAGCTTAAGAATTGCGTAGAGGTATCCATATAATGCATCTACTGTTATGAACTAATGGTGAGTTCTCATTCAGTGAAGGAGGCAAGCACAATATGAGCCACAAAAATTTCTAGTTCCAGTATATATGTTTCTAATTTATTGGAAAGCTGCATTTAATTTAGAAAGAGCATTAGAACCTTCAGAAAATACGAAGTAATTAGAAAGCAAGCAGCAAATTTTGAATGAGGCCTCAAACTCATTGCAGAAGAGGATTGATGAAACATTCCATCTTGAAGTCTAAATTACCCATTCTTATGAGAAGGGATTTTAATCCCACTAGAGCAGCAATCTTTATGTCTACTAATAATTTTATAGTGAGTTACATTTTTTAAACAATATACTGGGTTACAACAAGCTACCTCACATTAATAACTTACAAAAGTGCACTCTAACTAATTACGCTCCATATTACAGGAAACTAGTACGACAAAAAAAATTGAAACAATTTTACCTAAATACATAGTTACTGAATATCCAGGCTAATCAATTCAATTTGCTAAACACTAAGTCAACAGCTTTTTGAGGTTAGCTCCCATGCAAACCAATTAACAAATACACAAGTCATTGAAAAGCTTAAACATGTTCCACAGCAGAAATACAACTCAAATTGTTTAACACAAATATTAGAAGGGTAGCTCCTGCTCCTCATGAACCACTTTTAACCAAAAAAGTTTTAATTCAACAGGCTTAATCTAAGCAGTTCAGTGAACAAAATTCAGTGTCCCATTTTTTGTTAAAACTTTTCCCACTTGCATCAATCTAATTGGGAAGCCCATGAAGCATAATCATATTCATTATTTATTATTGCATATCTCCATGCATCAAAACACATATTTGCAAGTTTTAAGCCTAGTGCTAATGTTTAGTTAGTCACGTTTCACTCTCTCATTATATAAATGCAAGAAAAGATGTAAGATGAAATGGAGCTTAGCACATAATAATCATCAGAACTTACCCCCTCCATTAAGTTCCATTAGGTGCCCATTTGAGCCTACTCCTTGAATGTGTCTGCTGTTGATTCCTTCTGCCACTTTGGAACCAACACTACGAGCCATGCCTCCGATATTGCTTGGGGAGTTATACGGAATACCATTGGCCAAACTATCATGATGCTCTGGCAAGGAATGAGGGTGATAAGTTGGAATGCATTGGTTACCAAATATCATTTCATCCATGGAGTGGTTAGGTTCTTGAAGGCCCAATTGTTTGCTGACAGAGGCCACTGTCACTGGAGAGGGCAAGTTCTTTGGAACACTGGAACTCCGATGAGATTCAATAAATGAACCCACAGGCGAGTGTATAGCAGAAGGAAAAACTTGGGTTGATCCATTATCCATGCAGCTAGATGAAATGACTCCAGGAGAAAATGTTGCTGTGAAAGACATAGTGTGAGGACAAGAAAAACATATGTTTTAAGAAACAAAAAACTTGAGCTTATTTAAAAAGAAAAAAAATTTAACAGAATGAACTACCCAATCTTCCAGATGGTGAATCATCAAAAGGGCTTTGACAAAGATTGAGTTCCTCTTGCTCCTGCTCAGGCTTTGGCATCAAACTGTAAAAGAAAATTTTAATTAATGACCAAATTTTAATTAATGACCAGATTATGCAGATCTAAAATAAGGAGAGATTGGATAGGGAATGGAACCATTTCAAATGCTAGAAGCGTGTGAAAGTAACCCGGAATCAAGTAGCACTTCATTCATCAACAAAAAATTATAGTATAACAAAGGCAGAAGCAATAAAGTTATAGAAATAAAAGGTGAGAAATAACCCATTCTTTTCTCTTTTTGGGTTCACAAACAAAATATGAGATCCACAAACCCCAGTAAGAAGGAATCTTAATTGGGTAATTTAAATAAAATACTACCAAGTGTTAAATGACTATACCGTCTGGTGCCCCCAGGTCGGCTTGGTTCAAGCTTGATCTGCTTCCCAGCAATGTCACTCCTGTTTAATGCAGAGAGGGCAGCTTCTGCAGCTCTAATATCATAATACTCTATGAATTTGTGATGGCGCTTGTGTGGGGTTTCACGGATCTGCTAGCCACAAATAATAACTGTGTAAATTGGATATACCTTTGATCCATTGTCAATAGGATGCAAAATTATATTCAGTTCATAAATTACTTCTTTAATTTCTCCATAAACTCCAAAAATTTTGTTAAGCTCCTCAGTTGAAACAGAAGAATCAAGGTTGAAAATAACTAGAGTGCCCTGGTTAATATCTTTCTCAGATGGATTGTCCTGATAGAGTGAAGTGCCAAAAAACATCGAGTAAGAAAGAGTCGGATGAACAAAAGCAGAACTCCAATTAAACAAAAGCAGCCACAGAAATGACAAGGACAACAACAACAATAATGTTCGTAAGAGAAGAATAATTACAGAAGCAATGCACCTTTGGAATTGAGTAATGTATGTCCAATTTCCTACGCCTCAGGGGTTTATTCTGAAGAGATCTCATTGCATTTCGGGCTGCCCTTATGTCATAGTAAGAGATCATAACGAAACCACGATGCTTACAGGCTGTATAAAGTGTTCGGATATTTCCATATTGCTGACAGAACAAAATGCAAATGCCAAATTAACATTCAAGATAAGCTGGATTGACTCTCTCATATGAAGGCCAAACAAAACATTGAATAATATGTACCTCGAAAAGAGCCTTTAACTCGGAATCTTCAACATTGCTATTGATGTTTCTGACAAAAAGTGTTCTAGAAGGGTGTTCACCATAAGGATGTTCACCAACAATTGAACCGTTAGAACCCCCTTGACCGTTGTTAACTCCCCCAATAAAATCCAAATTCCTTTGCCCTACATTCAGGTGATCTTCCCCTTCTAATTCCATGCCTCCACCAGTGATAAACAGGTCAAAATCTTCCAAATCATCCACACTATTGGCATGAGCATTATGCCCCAACTCATCAGTCACTCCAGAAAACAGATCATCTTCAGCAGGAAGGAGATTCCCAATAGTCTGAGCCTCGAGCTCTTCAAGAGATTCAAAAGGCTCATCTTCCTCATGGGGTGAAGCAACAGGTTTGGCAGATTGATGTGACAGAATGTCATTCTCTAATAATCTCACTGCAGATATGCATGGAATAGTTATCAAACATACAGCAATAAGCAATGGCAATTGGTAAATATAAAATTTGAGAGAGAAAAGGAGGGCATGTAAGGGAGTGAGACATATAACAGAAGATAAACATGAAAAAATATTTTTTTAAAAAAAGAGTTTAAAAAAAATTTTGGGATCCAGTTTATTGAAATGTAAAAATTTCTCATGATAAGGGGAAGTTTCACTTGTTTTACACGAGTCATAACTAAAACTCTCCCATTACAATACATGTTAAATCAAGAGCATCAGAACACAATTGCAAATAAACAGTTTAGCAATATGAAAAGGTAAGCTTACACTTTCCACTAAAAACTTCAGACAGTGAGCTTGAGAACAGGCTGCTTTCCCACCGGGTTGCACTAATACCACTCTTATTTCCACCCAAACTATAAGATGCAGGTTCCACACACAAACTTGACCATGGTTTTGTATGATGATCCATAGAATTCCATGAAGTCTTCAACATACAGGCACTTCCTTCACCAACGGATAGCTTTTCCTTTTGATCCATGGATAGAATTGATTGTGGCAGTTGCACACAATCCACTGATAGTGCTCCACCTGGTGAAAGTTTTTCCAAAGGTGATGAAGCAACCAACTTGCTGTTAGGAATTGGTACCATTCCACCAGCTCCTACTGAAAGACAATATTTATACACTGATCAGAATTGTGAAATTTGTTAGGTCCTTTCAATAAATACTTATACACTGATCAGAATTGTGAAATTTGTTAGGTCCTTTCAATAAATACATATAGCCTCAAACATTACACATTCTTCAGAACAAAGAATCAGAGGGCAGAAAAACAACCTGGAGGAATCATCAAAAAGACATGAACCTAAATGGCAATAAGATTTTAACTAAGAACCAGTGACTATGAGCTTCACTTAACCATAGAAATACCACTAACACCTATGGAATAACTACTTCAGATGCAATTTTTCAGTTTAAAAGTTAAAATGATTTGCACAATCACTGTGGATAATCATTATACAAATGACAAAGTCCATCTATTATGGACATTCACAGTTTCCAGTGACTAGGCTGTCACATCTAAAACGTCCAATCCGAGCCAAATAGCTAGAGCCCACTATCAAGAAGCAACTTCAATTGCGGAATGCATTTAAAACAAGACCAATTGGCAGGCTGAATTAGCTGAGAAAGTAAATAACTGAATGGCACTCACTTTGGTGATCAGGCATTGAATGCGGCTTCCAAAACCCAATTTGTCTCTGTCCAATACATGTTACTAACAGATTACTTAAACCCATAAATAAGGCTGAGATAATAATTGTTTTGAGGTACAATGACAGAGAGAATAATCCAATGGAACACGTAGAGAATTATGCTATCCACAAGCATACAAGAGCCAAAAAGAAGTCATAAATTGCAAATTTCAAAAACAAATTAGGCCCGTGTCAAGTACCTCAGCAGGTGTCCGGATGTCCTCGAAAAAGTGAGATGAGGCAGTTGCACCCCTTTGATCCATAATTTCAAACGGCATGGTGTGGATTTACACACTAAAAATTTTCAATAACTCAACAGAAAGCTTGCTGTATCAAATTTGTTGCCTACTCCCGGTCTTCATTGTGCTTCTTCTGCAGAGGACTCTAAGGTCAATATCTTCAAATTGAATCATGAAGGCGAACAGATACTTCGATATTCACGAGACTGGAAAAATTAGAGTAAAAAAGGTGTCCTCAACTATCCAATACAAGAAAATACAATCTTGTGAAAATAGGAAAACAGTCATTTAATTGAAGAAAGCATAAATCGAAAATTATGATTCTTCTTTGCAACAAAGGTAGGCACTTTCTAGTTAAATTGGCAACCTAATAGGGGGTTACATGCCAACTAAAACGTTTTTCTTTAACAACTTAAAAAGACCATGGATCAGGATACTATTATGAAAACGAGAGCCACTAGCTTACCTACCAACGACCAAACTCATATTCCCCGTTTGTTTACTTGAAAGAAATGGAAAAAGAAATTATACCAAATTACAAATTCCCAAATTACTTGTTATTTGTGGAAAACCCAAAAAAGAAAAAGAAAAGAAAACCACTAAACATACACCAGACACCTTTAAGACTCAATTGAAGTAGATATTCCATTTCCAGAAAATTATGACATAAAGGAAAACAACGGGTTTTTCAAGAAAAATCAAGGGGATTTAAAAAAAAAAAAAAAAAAAAATTGGGGGAGCTCCAGCTTAGTATTTTCAGATACTAGTCAACTAAATTCACCTAATTTCTAATCCGATCCGATATGAAATCTACTAAAAAACAACTTATGCAGAACTGATCTCACAATTAAGCTGAAATTTCCCAATTGCCAAAAAAAAAAAAAAAAAAGATAATTTTTTATAGAAGAATTTGACCTAGTAGTACAGAAGAGAAACGCACCTCTGGAAAAATTATACATCACCATCATCACCAAATTGGCTCTTTCTCTCTCTCTCTCTTTCTCCCCTTTCTCACTCCAAATTGAGTAAAAATAGAGAAATTCTATGATAAAAAGGCAATCAAGCAGAAGCGATCAAGAAGGAGGGGAAAATAGACAGAAATTCAAGAGCATAAAGAAGGAAGAAAGAAAATAGAGTAAGGGATCTCCGCATATGTACCCTAAGAGAACCTCTTTTTCCTCTGCATTGCAAGCTATATTGCTGACCACACGAGAGATAGAGAGAGAATATTTTCCTTTTTGTTTTCTTCTATCTAATCATGATTATTAAAATAAACCAAAGAGAGATATAAATTAAAATTAGAAGAATTCACTTTTATTCTTCTCTCTTTTTCAGCAGCATCATTCGTTGCCAGCGAGTCAGAGCTTGAGAACGGCAAGTGTGAAGATTCCGGAGATGAGAGTGCGAATTTCCGGCGAGATTTCACTCGCCGGCAACTCGCTTGAGTTTTAGAGAGAGGTTTTTGTCCTAATTGTGTGAGAGAATAAAGAGTAGAGAGAGAGAAGTGAAGAGAGAGGTGAGTTGTGTTAATGTTAGTTGGCTTTGAAAACAAGACAAAACAGAAAAGAAATAGGCGGGGGGGTTGGGCGTTGTGGATGATATTGTGGATAATAAACGGAAGTGAAT
>CATKHJ010928952.1:0-22545 GCA_949750685.1 Vernicia montana
TTGTTTACAATAATAGACTCATTATTATAAAATAAAAAATGACAAAGAAATAAATTTAAAATAAAAAGAAAAACAAAGTTTTATGAATGATTCAAAAATTCGTTTTGCCCCCTCCTCCCATCTTTAATTCTTGCTAGCTAGTTTCATATAAATCCATGGGTAAGCCTATGTATTTTCTTGCAAGCCCTCCATGGCCCAACTTATCAATAACTAGAGAAAAAAACAGTGTCAAATTTCAAATTTCATAAAGTCCTTTTTTTTTTTTTTTTTCCCTGGCCCAAGACCAACTTAAGAGTCCATTAATTTCTGACCCAAGTACTTTTTTTTTGTTTTTATTTTTTCAAAAACAAGTTTTTTTTTTTTGCCAAATTTTCAAAAACAAGTTTAATTCTCTCTCTCTCTTTTTTATTTTATTTTATTTTTATTTTTAATATGAGCACAATATACAAACGTAGGCAACACAATATCAAAGAAAAATTTATAAGAGTTACTATTTTTAATCATAATCAATGTTGAAAATCTCAATTACATCAAAAACCATTAATTTGAATGTAAAGATAAAGTTAACTTGTGAATATTAACTTAATTAAGTAATTATTGTACATTCTAACCTCAATATCTTTAATATTTTTTCATGGGTTTTTATAAAGGAAAAATTATATTGTTGGTGTTTAAACTTTTTAAAATATGTTATTTTGGTATATGAATAATTTTTTTTTATCTTATGAGTTTTTTAATTTTTAAAAATAATATTATATAGTGTTTTTAAACATTTTGCGATAAACGTAATGTTGATTTACAAGTCTAAAATATTTAAGGTTGGTAAAAGGTATCAAAATAAGATTTTAAATGGAGTTGTAATATTGCAAATTAGCAATTCGTTGACTGAAAAATGATTAAAAATATTTATATAAAAATATTTTTAAAAATTGAAAAATTTATTAGATAAAAAAATTGTTCAAATATTAATATAACGTATTTTAAAAAATAGAAATACTAGTAGTGTAATTTTTTTTTTTTATAGATAATAATGATGTTGGTATTACCGATAAATCTTTGATTAAATGATATTAATATAGATTTCTGAATTTTAAAATTTTGAGTTTAAACTCTAGTTATATAACTAAATTCTCATTAGGAATTTAATTCAAAAAATATTTGAAAAAAGTTTTTTATTTTTTTAAGTAGTTCTTAATGCATTTTCTAATATATAAAATGGATTCTGTTAGGAATAAGCAGGATTAAAAATAAAAATAGAAAACCAAAATCTATATAATAATATATATAATTTTTTTTTTTGGGTCGGATCATCGAACGACAACTCGAATCCTGCCCCTAGCCAATGAGTCCATCTTTTGCATAGTATCATCATAGTATTGAGTTGTTTGTGTTGTGTGTATGTGTCTCTGTCGTTCTCTCTCAAATTCTCTACTCCTCCTCTGCCTTGATTGGATCTAGGGTTTCTGTTATCCAGTTTCCGATCTAATCAATTCCCATTTTTCTCTCTCTACCCTTTGGTCCCTCTCTCTCTAGATCGACGCTACAACGACAGAATCAATTGCCAACATTATTATTTATTTCTCTTACTCATTCTTTACACAGTCACCCAAAATTTTTGTCCGTTACACGATCTCCGATCAGGTAACCTTCTGAATTAACCTGAATTTTGTTGTTGTTGTTGTTGTTGTTGTTTTAGTTCTCATGTTTTGCTGACTCCGTTTAGTTTTGTAGTTTTTTTTTTTTGGTCAAATTTCGATGAATTTTGTTATTATTGCATTTTCTATTTGCTTATATATAGTTTACATGAGTTATCAGATGAATGCTTATTTTTTTTATGGGTATATTTCTGATTGAATTTTGGGTTTTGAACTGATATTTGATGGGTTGTTCATTTTATTATTGCTGCCTACTCAAATACAATTTAGAAATTCTATCTGAACTCTTCATTGTTCACAAATAAATGATGGGTATATCAGTTTTTGGGTGTATAGATGGGAAGCTCAATTTGGAATTTCAGATAGCTCTTTTTGCACTGGCTACCTTTTGAGAAGGACTATGCGTTCAACTTTATAGATTGAATTTGGCTGCCCCCCTTTTTTTTTTTGGGTTGGGGGAACTTAATTTGTTTGTGTATCTGTAGTTTTTGTAGATTCAAAATTGACATTCTTTAAAAAAAGGAAGCAAGATGGAGACATCTTAACCTTTGAAAACGCAGCTGAATTTGTCAAAGTATCTTTATTGATATGCTTTTGAGCTAGAAAATTGTTGGAGTTGGCTTACTCCGTTATGGGATTTTCATGGGTAGCTGCTGAGTTGATTTGAGATGAATTATGGGCTTGGAGGCATAGACTCGTCCAAGGAAAATAAATCCATAGTATTGATCCCTTTCGTTCTTTTTATTTATTCTTTTTTTTTAAAGAACCTTCAAGGGGTAGGAACTACCTATCTCTGTGCTTGATGATTTGAGGATTTGGCATGGTGGGATGCAAACTGCCTATCACTTTTCATTTTTTTTTCCCGGTTGTAGAAGATCTCTTTGTACTTGTAATGTACCCTCTTAGTGCCCTTCAATATCATCTTTGCTTTTCAAAGTAAAAATTGGGTTTTAGCCATGTGATGGGTGGTGTTTTGGTTTTTATTTGTTAGCGTTTAGGATATCATATAGAATAATTAAAAGTTATGATGTCTTGCTTCTGAGAAGAAGCATTTGAAGTTTTTAATATTCCACTTTTAGTGCTGGACCGATGAAAATAAGATGTCCTCTTATTCTAGAAACAAGAGGAAAGAGGAATAAGAATTTCTTCGTGGATTCTATAGTCTGAACTTAAACACAATATGGTCATGCTATTGTGGACAGATTGAGTTAATGAAAGAAAAACAAAGGTCTCCTATGTAGTGTTTATGAGTTTACCGTAGGCTTCTATGCTTTTCTTTAATGAAGATTGGTTTTGAAATGTTGAGCTGATCTTGTAAAATAAAGTGCTTAAACTAATTTTTTTGCATAGAGTTAGAGCATAAATGACTGGCCCTGTAATACCTTACAAATTCCCACCTAGTCATGGCAGAACTTGAAATGCTTTATGCATTCCATTGGTTTAAAAGTGATGGAGTGGCTTGTACTTCTGATACTTTATTTATTAAAAGAAGAGATGCAATGGCCTATCTTCTTTTGGGTTCTTTTGAGAAATTATGAAAGAGAAGGAAACAACTAGCATCAAACTACACATTACATGGTGTGATTGTCCTTATGATATTGTTCTTGTGTAAAGTGGCATCAACTCTATAACTCAAGAGTGGTGATAAAAGTTAGATTACAGCTATTTTGTATGTGACAAGCATGACTTGAGTTGACCTATAAAATAAATTGCTATTATAAATAATATCAGTATGTTGCTCAATGCATGTGGTGGAACTAGATGATTTGAGCTTTGATATAGTTGTAATTCTACTGTTGATTGGGTTTGTGAAGTTACAAATTAGACCTTTTAATTTAATGAGGTAAACAGTTTAAGATAATCATTCTTTTTTAATACTGTAGAATTTCATCTTTTAAAATTATTATTATGCGATTTTTTCTGTTGAAATCTGTGCGTGTTTGTGTATGTGTATGTTTTAGCTGTTATTGTTTTCGGTTGTGCATGATATAGATGTTTATGTCTTCTGCTTTTTGTACGACTTAGATAATATGCATAATGAGTCCCTGAATAAATTAATTGCTTCATACTTTTATGTCTCTGATGCTTGCTGGACTTTCTTTCATGCATACTTTTTCGGTTATCATATTCTATTAATTTCCATTTTTGATTTATTGCTACTTTTTTATTGCTTGCTCTGGCAGGTTATGGAAGCATAATTATACAAAATAGACGAAGTTGTTTTGCTGAAAGCCATGGGGACTGAAAATCCTGGTCGTCCGAATTTTCCTATGACACCTTCCCCTGCACCACCATTCGCTGCTGCTCCTCCAACTATGACGCCTTTTTCATCATCTGGCCCTACGGTCGGATCAGAGGCTCCTGGCTTTAGAGCTACAACTCCAGCAGTTCCTCAAACTACAATACCTTCTATGCCATCTGGGCCTGCAGGTGGATCACCTGCTGCTGGCTTTAGACCTGCTCCTCCGGCATCATATGTGCCCTCCACTGGTGGGCCCTTTCAGCGCTTCCCAACTCTACAATTTCCTTCTACACCTCAAGCTCCACCTGCTGGGGCTCCTCCTGTTGGGCAACCTCCATTTCAACCTCCTGCTGGTCAAGTATTATCCCAACCTTCATTTCGCCCACAGCCACAGATGCCTTCAGTACCAATGGGATCTCCGCCTACAAATGTGAATGTTCCTCAACCTTCATCAGATTCATCATTTTTTGCTCCCAGGCCCAATTTTCAGCCTTCTTTTCCTCCAGCTGATTCATCTTATCTTTCTGCCAGACCCACTTTGCAGCCACATTTACCTGGATATATAAAGCAGTCACCTGCAATTTCACAAGCCCCCCCTATACAGTCTCCTTTTCAAGTTCAACAAGGAAGTTATGCACCTCCTGCACCAACACAATCTCCCACTTTTCCTTCTAACCAAG
Source organism: Vernicia montana (assembly GCA_949750685.1). NCBI lineage: Eukaryota > Viridiplantae > Streptophyta > Magnoliopsida > Malpighiales > Euphorbiaceae > Vernicia > Vernicia montana. Next base: position 4,578 of record CATKHJ010928952.1, read on the forward strand.
GAGGTTTTGCTCAACCCCCACCTGTAGCGGCACCTTTTGCCATGCATTCAAGGGACCAAATCCAACATGCAGGCTCCATGCCTCCCATAGGTGGCATCCAAGCCTTGTCGGAAGATTTCAGTTCACTATCTATTGGGTCTATTCCAGGATCAATTGATCCAGGACTCGATCCGAAAGCATTGCCTAGGCCGTTGGATGGTGATGTGGAGCCAACTCCATTGGCTGATGCATACTCTATGAATTGTGATCCTAGATATCTACGGCTTACCACTAGTGCTATTCCAAATTCTCAGTCTCTGGTTTCAAGGTGGCATTTACCTCTTGGAGCAGTTGTTTGTCCTCTTGCTGAAGCCCCAGATGGGGTTAGTGTCTTTGCTATTAAATTCAATTGAGCATTTAGACATTCTGTATTTATTTGTGAATTCTTTTAATCTTCATTGTTTATTGTTCTTCTCTACTCAGGAGGAGGTGCCGATACTTAATTTTGTTTCAACTGGCATTATTCGTTGTAGAAGATGTCGCACATATGTGAATCCATATGTAACCTTTACGGATGCTGGAAGGAAGTGGCGTTGCAACATCTGTTCTCTGCTTAATGATGGTAAATCTAGAATATCTTATGATAAATGTAGATTGAGAAGCCATTTGATAGTTTAGGGGTCACAAAGAAAATATGTTTGCAATTAGGAGTCTTGCATATCTGGTGAAATTCTACTTGTGCATGTTAATTATAGTTAATTACGTAGTTCTACTTCTTACAGTTTGATGCCTTTTGAATCTGCTGCTGAAGATTTTTTGACTTTGCTCAATTCATTATGGCTGTAAATTGTGAAAGAGGGAGCTACACTTTATGTTCAGTTCACATAATCATTAATCATAGCAAGTAGCTCTTGGAGCTGTCTATCCTTCAAACTTATTGGCTTTACCCACATCTAATATCTTTTTGTAGGATGATGTTTAGGGTGTACACGCTTTCAATTTTATGCAAGTAAAATGCTATAGGTTCTTGACACTGATGCTTGGTATGTGCTGTACAATCCAATTTCTCAATATGGAACTGTTTTTACTTGGTTCCTTTACTCTTTTATTTGATGTGATCCATTTCTTACCTTTACACTATATTTGGAAGGGTGAAGTTGGGGGAAGGAAAGAGATGGAATGAATTTTCTCGAAGCCCACCTTGGCACAAAGCTTTGAAGTATCAATATAGGAAAGAACATAGTGAGATATTTTCCTTTTATTTGGTTGGAAGAGGAGGGAAAATAGGGAGGAAAATGAGCATGGAAAATTGAATGCAGTGTCCACAGGGAATTCGGAGAAGTGGGTGGAAAATCTTTGAAAGTACCATTTTATCCCTACAACAATTCTTCCTTTTTTCTAAAAGTGAAGGAATTTATTAATTTCAGTTTTAGTAAACAAAAATTCACCACTTTTTTCCCCTCACATCCCAATGAGAGAAGGTAAGTTTATTTCTCTCCTTCTTGCCTTTTCTGGCCCTCTAATTTCTTTCCATCCTTGTTTTGCTCCCAAAGTGATACGAGGCACTATAGTTACATGTGTGTCTGTTAAAAAAAAAGTATTGGTCAATTACTTATCTTCTTGTTTGGTTTTGCCTCTTCATTTGTTATTTTAACTGCACTTCATTGGGTTTTATTTATCTTGTCTTTGTAGGTTTTTTAATAGTTATATTTTCCTTCTTTCTAGGCACAAGAATGTTTCTTTTCATATTTTACTCTTTATGGTTGTTAAATTTGTACTATCTTTGTCTATTTACATGCATGGTTGCTGATAACAATTTAACACTCATTTTCAGTTCCTGGTGACTATTTTGCCCATTTAGATGCCACTGGCAGAAGAGTTGATTTGTATCAGCGACCTGAGCTTATGAAGGGTAGTGTAGAGTTTGTTGCTCCAACTGAGTATATGGTGCGGCCTCCAATGCCACCATTGTATTTCTTTCTCATTGATGTTTCTATATCTGCAGTTAGAAGTGGTATGATCGAGGTAAGTTCTTTCAGCTAAGGTGTAATCTGCCCTAAATCATCTAACCTTTTAACGAAAGTGTATATTTCCAGAAACTTAGCTTAAATTCAACCAGAAATGTGAGGCTGTTGTTTCTGATATATGATTCTTGCATGCTCATGTGAAGTAAGGGTATTATTTGTGCAGTTGGCAGCTCTTCTACATCAGTCAACTGTGAAAGCTGCAATTACATATATTTGGTTTTGTGGTTTCAAGGATATAGTGCCGGTTACATTCTTGTTGCAAGGTTTAATTTGCCAGTGGACATGTGCAAATGATATTCACAAATATTATCCTTAGGTCTTGGCTTAAGTGCACACACAGTTTTGGGAATGTTTTAGGTGTGATCAATGCCAGCAAAGGGAAGGGCGAAAAGAAATGAAAGGATTGCAGCAGCCATATTAAATCAAAAGTGGCATCAATTTAGGATAGTTGCTTGATAACTTTTTTTTTTTTTTTTCCCCCATATTCCTTTATGGATTGTTGTAAATCAAAAGGAATTGTTGGCTCTTAAACTCTCAATTTCTTCCTTTGGCGGGTTAATTTCAATGTAATTCCAGCATGAGCAAGGGCAATATATGTGTGTCCACAACTTCTGTTATAACTCTTATTGACCTTTGAGTTCTGTTTGTAGGTTGTGGCCCAAACGATCAAGTCTTTTTTAGATGAATTACCTGGCTTCCCCAGAACACAGATTGGGTTTATCACGTATGACAGCACAATACATTTTTACAACATGAAGGCAAGTGGTGTGTTTAAATGGAAGCTTGTTCTGTGAGATGCTTCTTGTATTATTTCCCTTTTTAGCGTACAATTTAGTTGAATCAGTTATGGTTTTCTTTTTCTTCTTGTGGTGCAGTCTTCATTGACGCAGCCTCAGATGATGGTGGTTTCAGATTTGGATGACATATTTGTCCCATTGCCAGATGATCTCCTTGTTAATTTGTCCGAGTCAAGAAGCGTTGTGGAAGCATTTCTAGATAGTTTACCATCCATGTTTCAGGACAACATGAATGTGGAATCTGCTTTTGGTCCAGCTTTAAAAGCAGCATACATGGTTATGGTGCGTTGGTGGCTTTTTTTATTGCTTCCCTACACTACCACTTTATCTTTATTTTTTTTGTTAAATATCAAATGTTCCACTAAATATAGTGTCCTATCCAAAAATCCACTGGAATATTTATGTACCAGTTAGTTACAACATAGGATAATAATTGGATGATTATTGAACTCTAATAATTTTTTTTTCTCGACAACATTAAATCTTTTTTCAATTAAAATATTTGCTTAAACAAGGAGCGAGAAACAAGTTGGTAAGGATGGCAATAATCCAAATGAGTGTGTATTAAAATTATCTTCGTGGATTTCTTAGATACAACTGTGGCTACAGCTGCACTAAGCATTAGTTCTGAACTGGTTGGAAAGTGGCTTTTTAGATGCTTAACTTTAGTCTCTCTTTTTTTTGTAAGCTATTTGTATATTTATTCGTAGCTTTATTTTTGCCTTTTGAGAGTATTTGTAGTTGTTGTTGCCATTCTTTTCTTTAGTAGTTTGCTCATTCATATTCTTTGTACTAACTCCTCTCTCTCCTTCCCTCCCTAGAGCCAACTTGGTGGAAAATTACTGATTTTCCAGAATACATTGCCATCTCTTGGTGTTGGCCGCTTAAAGTTGCGTGGGGATGATCTTCGTGTTTATGGAACGGATAAAGAACATACTCTAAGAATGCCAGAGGATCCATTCTATAAGCAAATGGCTGCTGATTTTACCAAGTACCAGATAGGAGTTAATGTGTATCTGTTTAGTGACAAGTACACTGATATAGCTTCTATAGGTATGGTATTACTTTCACTTGAACCATGTTTCTTCATTGGTATGATATTTGTCTTATCTTGCAACTTGTTGCTTTAATGTGACCAGAAACCAAACTTACCTGTGGTTTCTTATTGTCCACACATATTTTCTGTAGACAATTTTAAGATATGTTCTTTGGCATTTATATATGGTGTATGAGGAGACTTGGGCAGGATGATTTGTGCACCCTGAATGAGTTCTGTGTTATTTTTTTTTTTATGTTAGCTTGATCTTTTTGTTCCGTGTTTTCTGATGCCGCTTTTAGAATATTAAACTGAATTTTTTTTTAAGAATGGAGAGGGGCTTTTTGATTTTCCTTTATTTGATGAGTCATTGAGTATTAAACCTATGTTTAAGGATGCTACAAATGTTTATTGATACATAATGAAAGTGTGCAGAGATGGAGATGCATGTTCTTAATAGCTATATTGCTAATGGTTTCTTCTTCAGTTCTTTGTGTTCTCAATTATTTGTTTATTTGGAAATGACAACATTACAAAACTTTTATGAATATGAAGTGTAATAATTGGTATAAATTAATTACCATATCTCTTTGTAGGTACTCTGGCTAAATATACTGGAGGACAGGTTTATTATTATCCAAGTTTCCAATCAGTCAATCATGGAGATAAGTTGAGACACGAGTTAGCCAGGGATCTTACAAGGGAAACTGCCTGGGAAGCTGTCATGCGCATAAGATGCGGAAAAGGTTTGTCCATGTACCGTTTTTCCAGAACGTTCTGCATCTTTAACGGATACATGATCATGTGACAGCATCATTGTTGTTACTGGTTCCTTCTTTTATTTCTCTCTCTTTTTGATCTTCATAGGTAACTGATTCTCCCCCTTCTTATTCTGTGTTTCCAGGGATTCGGTTTACAACTTATCATGGGAACTTTATGCTAAGGTCCACAGATTTATTAGCGCTTCCAGCTGTTGATTGTGATAAAGCATATGCAATGCAGTTATCACTGGAAGAGACATTGTTGACAAGTCAGACAGTATATTTCCAAGTTGCTTTGCTGTATCCTTTGAGTGAAATACTCAACTCAACTAAGCCTTAATCCCAAAATTAATTGGAGGAGGGTTGCGGTAGGTGACAACCAGTGTAAAATTTTGTCACATCTCATGATTATGGATTTTTGAGTGAAATATATAACACAAATTTTTACATCCGAGTCACATGCTCAATTGTGTATAATGTGCTTCTGTTAGTTGTTAGTTTGAAGAACTCCATGAATAAAAATATTTTCTCACACATTGGTCATAATTTAAATCAACTACTAGTCAGCCACCCTAAACATTTCCAAGTCATTTGTTTTTTACTGTGGAGTTGGTCAGAAAATTGAAAAATGAGATGCCTGTTGGACTTTTACAATAATCTGAATCATTCATGGGTTTCATTCTGTATTTTGTATGTGAAAGTCTCTAAGAAAAAGAAATGATACTTCACCCTAGTTGCCATCTTGGCTTTATAATAGTTCTGTCTGTTTCACTTGGATGGTTGTTTTGTTAGTCTAAATTGGCAGGCATTTTTTTATTTGTCAAAGCACAAGTGTGATTAAAAAATTTCTTAACCATCAAAAGATACACTGCATCTTGTGGAGAGAGGCGTATCAGAGTACATACAGCAGCGGCTCCGGTGGTTTCAGATTTGGGGGAGATGTACCGCCAGGCTGACACTGGTGCTATTTTTTCTTTGTTTTGTAGGTTAGGTAAGTCTAATTGAACCCCATTCTTGTTCTAACTCTGGATTATAATCTTGATACAAATATCATGGTTTTTCTAAGTAACTGAAATAATTTGCAGCAATTGAAAAAACATTGTCCCATAAGCTAGAAGATGCACGAAATGCTGTACAGCAACGGATTGTGAAAGCTTTAAGAGAATACCGAAATCTCCATGCTGTGCAGCATCGTTTGGGAGGCCGGATGATATATCCAGAGTCTCTAAAGTTCTTGCCTTTGTATGGATTAGCACTTTGTAAGTCAACACCTCTCCGAGGAGGGTATGCTGATGTTCAGCTTGATGAACGCTGTGCTGTGGGATTTACGATGATGGCATTACCTGTTAAGAAATTGTTGAAACTTTTATATCCTAACTTGATTCGTGTTGATGATCATCTTTTAAAGGTAAAAAAATTTCCTCCATCCCAGAGTGATGGTGTATACTCTATAAGATTAATGATGCATCTCAATCTCATGTATGCAGCCTTTTGCCCAAGCCAATGAGTTCAAGAACATCTTGAGGACATTACCACTGACAACAGAGAGCTTAGATTCTAGAGGCCTTTATATATATGATGATGGTTTTCGCTTTGTTTTATGGTTTGGTAGAATGCTTTCACCTGATATAGCTATGAGTCTACTTGGGCCAGATGCTGCGGCAGAGTTATCAAAGGTGTGCAATTGGGTTTTATTGGAACATCACATGCTTTATACTTCTGCAATAATTTAAAGCATGCTTTAGAGTTTGGGTGGAATGTTATTTACTCTTTAATATGTGGATAAGAAAGAAAAGGAAAAGCACAAATAATTTGTTTTATTAGCCATATTGAAAGGAACAGAAAGGAAATTAATACTCATGTTTAAGAGGAAAGCATAAGATAGACCACTAATATTCTTTATTCACCAGTAAGGAAAAAGTATGGATCTTGAGGGCATACTTGATTCCCCTTTACCTTTCTTTTCATCCTGGTTAAACATCCTTGGAAGGGATAATGCTTAACCATTTGCCTTTTCCTCTCCTATTCACTCTACCTCCATCCAAATGAAAGCTTTAGGGTTCAGATGAATCATATCTAGTGTAAAGACACTATCCCTGTCTTATTTTTCAACACTTGTATGCAGCTACACCATGACCTTAATTTAATTGAATCTCTAGGCATTGATGTCTAAAACTTATGCCTCTTGTTGAGCCAACTGTCAAAATTGAGCTAGTATAGAGTTTCTTCTAATGAATTAACATAGGTTTTTCTGGTAAATATTGAAGATGATGTTTATGTCTAACTGTTTGATAATTGAACTGTAAAGAAAAGTTTCAAATTCAAATCATTCATGATGTTGTATATAACTATAACCTGTGTTCTTAACCAAAAAAAAAAAGAGCAAATTACTATTTTTTTTTTTTTTTGAGTATTGGGGGAGGGGGAAATCGAACCTGAGTCTATAACTCAGTGGAATATGCACTTACCGTTAGGCTATGCCTCGGTGTGCAGAGCAAATTACTATTTAGTTCATGAGGTTTGACGTAATTAACTAAGTCATCAATGCTTTTTGAGAAACTAACTAAATCGTACCTCTATTTTTATTCCGTCAGTGGACTTTGTCCTTCCGTCCAATTATCTTTTGTGTTTTTGTTAGTCAACGCAGGAAATAATATTTTATTGTATAATAATGTTTTTTTATACCCAAAATACCCTCTTTACTCTCAATCCCTCTAATCACAATGCATATTACATCACCCTTCTCTTCACTCTTACCCTATGTTTGGGAAGGGATGAAAGTGAGGGGGGAGAAAGAGAGGGGGGAAAGGGAGGAGAAAATGTAAGTTCTCTTGTCTGGAAGAGTAGGAGAAAGAGAGGAGAGGGAGAATATGAGGTGATTTTAAACCTCTTGGGCTCACAAAAATCTCTCCTCAAAATGAGGAGAAAATGTATGTAAATTACATTTTTGTCCTTTAAAATATTATTATAAAAAGAAAAACTCTTTTGATTGAAGGATAAAAACATAAATTCAAATTTCAAGATTTTCTTTTATTATTTTTTTAAATAAAAAAATATTTTCTTTTCATTTTCTCTTCTTCCCAAACAAAACAGAGATTATATATTTTTCTCCCACTTTCACCCCCCTCATTTTCTCCCCCTTCCTTACTACTTTCCCAAACAAAGGGTTAATCGCTCCCTTAGTTCAGCAGCAACAATAATTTGCTCAACCAAACCCGGGCATGGGAATTGGAGAATAAGAAGAACATTACCCAAGCCTTTGATTTGGGCTCCATCAACAGCGAATCGTCACCACCAGTGCCAGGCCAAGCCTCTCGAAGGTCTTTGCAAGTGAAGCCCAACCTCCAATAGCTGGTGCTGTTCTTGAGTCCCAGCTGCAACGCTTCTTTGTAATAAATTTTGGTTGAAATTGAAAATTTTGGTTCTAGTGGTGGTGGTGGTGGTGGTGTTGATGGTGGTTGCTTGAGAAAATCCAATGGTACCAAATATTTCCAGAAATATGATTATAAGACTCACATTTTTAAATTCCAATCTCAATTCATTTCCCAATACCTTTCCACCCAATCCCACCTGAACAGAGTAGTTTTAATCGAAGCCAAATGCAAAAAGATTGAAACTTTAACTTTCCCACAAACCAAACAGAATGTAAAATAATAAAAGGGGAAAAACAGAGCAGTTACCTTGCAAATGCCATTAACAAGGTATCCATAGAAGAAGCCAGAAGAGCAAATGAGAAACTGTTGCCATTTGGGTCTATTAGTGAGGGAAATCCCAAATAGAGACTGAACTTGCTCTTCGTTCTTCATTTCTTGTGTTTCTCTCTGAGTTTTCAAGAATTAAAAATGATGAAAAGCTTGAAAATTGAAAATGGGATATTTAAAAGTTTAATCAACAATGCTAGAAAGCCTGAATTTGCACATTTGCATGTTGACTTGAAAACAACCACTTTGGAAATGCCTCTGTTTTCGTTACTTTAACTATTACAATTAGTATTACACATGGATGGCCTTACCTCAATGATTTGTTTAAGGTAATATTGATGATTTGTTTATATATTTTTTATTTATGTTAATTTTATTTATTTATTCTGTATATAATTCTTTGAAATTTGAGATGAGAAATTTTACCTTGTATAATTTAGAGGAGTATACTTGGATCCACATATTTGGTCTTGGTTGAGATAGAAAATTTAAGGTAAAATGAGAGGCATTTTAATCTTTTTATAGGTTTTTAACGGTTAAAATGGATGGAATGACTAATTTGTTGACAAAATGAAAATAGAGAGACGATTTAGTTAGTTTATCAAAAAACAGGAACGATTTAGTTAATTAGGTCAAATCTCAGGGGCGAAATAATAATTTATCCAAAAAAAAAAATTTTTTTTCAACTGCTGGTGGTAGGTTTCTTTTCACTTGTAATGAATGGAGTTCAATTAAATTTCATTTTCTTGGTCACCAAGGATTTTATTTTCACATTTTGAGTGAGATCCCCATGCATGGATGCTCTTTCTAGAATAATTTGTTTTTACTGTTTTTCTCTAGCAGTTGACCTTTGCCTTCCTTTCTGCTTTATTGTAAATCTTTAATTGACCTATGGGGCTGAATTAATCAGGTTACACTCAGTGAGCGTGATACTGAAATGTCAAGAAAGTTAATGGAGATACTTAAGAAATTAAGGGAGAGTGATTGTTCATATTATCAACTGTGCCATCTTGTGAGGCAAGGTGAACAGCCCAGAGAAGGCTTCCTTCTCCTCACAAACCTTCTTGAGGATCAGATAGGGGGTACAAATGGTTATGCTGATTGGATGCTGCAAATCCATCGACAAGTCCAACAGAATGCATAACTGACAGGTATTCTCATTTATACTATTTCACAGTGATATTACTTTTACAAAAGTCTGTTGATATAATTTATGGATTATTATATTTAGATTAGGAAAATGCACGATAGAGTAGCAGCTACATGTGTTCTAATGTTAAAGACGGCCCTAATGGAACCCTTACCCTTACACACTTTGCTTTTAATGTTCTTTCTATTATGTATAATCCCTTTTTAATTTAAATTTGTCAGTGTGTGGGCATGGGGGGGGGGGGGGGGGGGGGGTGTTGGGGGCTGAAGTCAGGGGCAATTTCTCAAGTACAATAAGTACTAAGCTCTGCATTGTTCTTAATATGTAAGCGTTATACTAAAACTCCTATCCCTAGTGACTTTTTACTTGAGAAATTGCAGACTTAATTATGGATTTAAAATTTTTTGAATGGAAGATGGTTTTGCGGGCTGGTGCTTTTCCATTCTTTTCTATTTTTGGAAGCAAGTGGTTTTTGCTTCATTTCATTTCATTTCAATTTTGTCAGTGACTCAATTTCCAGTGCGTTTATCATGGAAATGGCTAGATCTTATGTAAGATGGCAGGAATCAAGTCCATTGTAATCTTTTCCAGCAATTCCAGCCCTGTTTGTTTACAATTATATTAAAGGCTTAAAACATGTAATTGTGATTTTGATATTCCATGTTATATGCTGTTTCCAGAGTTCTTCATTGGTAGAATTAGCTTTGTCTTCCATGAGTTGCTAATTTTAATTGTGATCAGGAAATTGTTGTGTTAATATTTTTCTAGTTTTGGCATTTTTCACTTTGCAGGATTTTATCATTGGCTTGTCTTTGCCCCCATTTGTAGAGTGATCGATATCACAAATAATCTGAACTGGTCATGTGTTCCCTTCAAAATTTTAGGTGGTTGAGTTGAACTAATCACCATTCACCAGATAGGTTCCGAAACAACAATTTGTTTGGCGCATTACAGGATTGATTTAATAATTAGAGTGAGATGTACTTTAGCAATTAGTATGGTGCTGCAGTTCACCTGGGAAAGCAAACCAGATCAAATTTTTGTATCTGATAGCTCAATAATTATCAGCAATTTTTATAGTTGTGCTATATTCTCCATTTTTTCCCCTTTAAGCTAAAATTTTAAACTTATGTTTGCCTGGTGTGGAGTTATCCGGTGCTTACAAAATTGTTGCGCTTTTGCTCATTGCTTGTTTACGGTGACAATTATATGAGAAAAAGCTATATGCTTGTTTGTATTTTATGGACAGTGACTGCATATTTATGTTCTTTTGCTTCATGAGAGTTTATTTTCCAACACCTTTTATCTGAATAATTATCTTCCCTGCTAATGTTTGTTTATTGTTATTATTAATTTTCATGAGGTTCTGTAATATATATATAAATTTAAACACAGAATATATATAATCTAAATAATAGTAATTGCAATGATTTTTTTTTAATTATTAATTAAAATTATTTGTGTTTTTGTCATGTAGTTTTTGATAAAATAAAGATTTTTTTTTTCAATGCAAGTCATGGTCTTTATCATGACTGGCATGCTGGTAGAGAGAAGCATATGATAATACTATTTGATAATTTTTTTTTTTCAATTTATAGATTTTTTTCAATTAAAAACTTTTGTTAATTGATGGTAGAATTAAAATTTAATTCAAAAAAAAAAAAAAAAATGAAAGTCCAAGGCTTGATCGATCAAATGAAAATATTCACGATTATAACGAGAAAACATTTATAAATTTGAGGTTTAAAATTTAGATATATATTATCAAGAAAAGTTATTACAAATCAAAATTCAATACCTTAAACAATATAATTAGTTAAAAAAAAATTATTTATGTGATGTTTATGTTATGCTACTTTGAAATATTTATTTATTCTGTGCAAATTAAAATTTTTAATTGAACATCTATTTTATATATATTAAAATTGGAGTATAAAAAAAGTTTTAAAATTTTTTTTATGCTCACCGTTTGATTTATCTTTTTTTTTTTACAATTTTTTGAAATTTTTATATAATTTTAAATATTTAAAAAATAATTAGAAATAAATATTAGGTAATTAATAAGATATTTCACATGAAAGTTCTAAGAGTTTATTTATTTATTTTTTCATGTAATAACTTAATTTAAACAAATTAAATAAAGAATAAAATAAAAAGTAATAAATAAAAAAAATTAAGATAGTATAATATTTTTTTTTTGAAAAATAACTGAACTTTATAGTTCAACTATAAATAATATCCAACATCAAAGCCTCCTTAATAAAATGAAGAACTACAAAAGAATTATAAGGATAAGATAAAAATTGTATCGTCCTAACAAATTTATAAGCAGACATATTCGCTTATCTATTTACAAATCAGATAATAAACTCAGTATCTTTTATCATTAAAATACAATCATCAATAATTAACCCAAACTTAGTCTTATCCTCCCTCTTATCATGAATGTCATCAACCACAAGCTTTGCATCAAGCTCAAAAATAACTCTATTAAATACTTTTAATAGAGTACTTTTATCATGATAGTATAATACTTTGAAAATAATATAATATAATTGTTTCATCATTTTTTTTATAATTTTTTTTATTAAATATATTTTGATTGATATTTTTTTTAAATTTTTTATATTAATATATAAAGATAAAAATATTAATAGAAAGATCAGCTTAAAAATTTATTACAATAATAATAATAATTATTCATATAAAATATATAATAATTTTATATTTATATATCTTTTTATTTGTAATAATATTTATATATTCTTAATTTTTTATGACGTATAAAAATTGATTAAAAATATTTTTTAATAATAAATTTCGCCAAACGCGGATTTAGGAACGAATTTTCCAAAAAAATAGCCAATGTAAATTATTATTTATTTTATTTTCACATTTCCTTAAAACCATGCACGTGATAGTCACGTGACAATCTAGACGATCTTAGAATATGCCCACTTTCTCCTTCCTTCTAACCATCTCTGTCTCTTCGTATCGATAGCTTGAAGAGAAATCAATTCCTCTTCGAATTCCATCTGTTTAAATTTCCATTTCCAGTTTATCTGCACAATTCACCAGCTTATCTGAAAGGGTATTTTTCAATTTTCTTTCTTTTTCTTCCATTTTTTTCTTTTTCCCTTGACTTATTATATATAAGTTCATATTCAAATTTATCTCTGCTTTTCTTTTTATGTTGTTCGATTAATATTTGTATATATGAAATAAACCCATTAGAATTCTTGCACGTACACAGTGTTCTTTTTGTTTCTTTTCTTGTTTATCTTGAATTCTCTATGATGGGTTGTTCAAATGAGGGTAAAATGCAAGAAAATATAAATTGGGAAGAGGCATTATATCGTTATGAACGTGTTATGGCCTCAGGGACTCAGGCTATGCAAGTAAAAGCTACAATTAAGTTAGCTCATCTCTCAAAATATGCACCAGAACATGTATTAGCTCAAACTATACCAATTCTTGCTAAGGTTATTCTCACCACTGATAATTCAAACAATCCAATTCAGTCCATTCAAGAAGCATCTGTGTATTGTTTGAAATGCATTTCTTGTCAAGGTGATGGTGTCTTGGCATCAGAGATAGGTCAATCTGGTGCTACAAATTCTATATTAAGCTTGTTGCCTCAATCTAGTAATAGTTTCCGAAGAATTTTGATAAAATGTCTTTGGTGTCTTGTTAATTTTGGTAATGTAAATCGTATGGTTGTAGCTAGAAGTGGTGGGTTGGAGATCATTATCGATATGTTAAATTCTTCTGGGGATGGAAACAGGGTTTACTTGTTGGAGATTTTTAGTGCATTGACATTGTTGAGAGAGGTTAGGAGAGTGCTGATTAGATTAGGAGGGCTTAGATTTCTTGTTGAGGCAGTGAGAATAGGTGGCATGATATCAAGAGAAAGAGCTTGTCAAGCAATAGGATTACTTGGTGTTACAAGGCGTGCGAGATCTATGCTTGTTGAATTGGGAGCAATATCAGTGCTTGTTGAGTTGCTTCGAGATGGAGATGGGATGACAAAACTTGTTGCGGGTAATTCTCTAGGTGTGATATCAGCTCATATAGATTTCATTAGACCTGTTGCTGAAGCTGGGGCTATACCTTTATATGCTGAGCTTCTTCAAGGACCTGACCCTATTGGCAAGGAGATTGCAGAGGATGCATTTTGTATACTAGCTGTTGCTGAAGAGAATGCAGTTGATATTGCTGAACACTTGGTGAGAATGTTAAGAGAGGGCGATGATGAAGCAAAAGTCGCAGCTTCTGATGTTTTCTGGGATCTATCAGGTTACAAACACTCAGTTTTAATTGTTAGAAACTCAGGTGCAATCCCAGTTTTGGTTGACCTTTTGAGGGATGGGACTGGTGAAGTTAGGGAAAAGGTATCCGGGGCTATTGCTCAGTTGAGTTATAATGAAGCTGATCGAGTAGCACTTGCTGATGCAGGGGCAGTTCCAATTCTCATTGAATTGTTGAATAATGAGTTAGAGGAGCTGAAGGATAATGCTGTTGAGGCTCTTGTTAATTTTACCGAAGATCCCCAGCAGTATGTTATAATATCTGAAGCTATTGATGCTGCTTCATTACAAAGTATGCAAAACAGAATGACTCAACTTCGCATTTCTGATGAGCATATGGTTAGATCACTGAGACGGATGAGCATTGATCATCTTACTTGGGACACGAATCTTGCCTAATTTTCTTGCATGGTATTTTTTTGATCTCTGCTCCTTGTGAAATATGTACATGTAGTTACATTGGTGTTGCCCTTTTAATGCCACTAGATGATCTTGCTTGATCGTCTTTCTTTTGTTTCATAGGTTTGTAAATCTTATATACAATTTGACAAAGTAGCAATGAATGATATGTTCATTTGCATATTGCTATGAATTGTTGAGGACATACTTTCTTGAGTTCAAATGTGTGCTAATCGAGTCGTGTTCTGAACTTAATTCAACAAAGTATATGCAGGCGGGTGGAAAAATATAAGCATGTTGAAATGAAATTCCATCTTTTGTCTCTATAATACTCTCTTGGAATTCAAAAGAACTTCCTGGAAGTTAATGGTTTCTGCATGAAAAAGTTACTGCAAGTCTGCAAGTTCACCGGGTAAGATACTTTATTCGAAAGGCTATTGGAAAGGAAACCATTTTATCAGTTTGTATACTGAAAATATTAGAAAGGAAATCATATTTTGGTAGAATGCACCAGTAATATTTCTTGCAGTACAGAGGAAGAAAAACATGAAATCACTCGTAATACTGCACAGTAAATAAGTTTTAATTGAAAATTTATTCTTTCAAATTAGCTATATATACAGCATAATTAACTCTCAAGAGGGCGAGTTACTGAAATATCATGAAAATTAATGGAGATATTTTAGAGAGAAAATTTAGGAAATCAAGGGAGAGTGTTTTTTCATATAATTAACTATGCCATTGCCATCTTGTAAGGCAAGGTGAATAATTTTTTTGGGCTAATACTATACCATATTGAGCGAATGGGGAATCAAGATTGTGCTTAAGTGGGTTTTGTTTTATCAATCCTATTATTATGCTATTACAGGGACACACTTTGTTATGAGGAGACTTTTTATAAATGAAGTGGGATACAAATCTTTAGAGATGATCTTGAATTGTTGGCCTTGTTTTTCATTTAGTTGTGTTTTAGTGTAGGCACTTCATTTAGGCTAATAATTCACACCACTTTTTAAAATTTTAAATCATTAAATTATCTTTCCAATATAATCAATAATAAATAATTTTATTAAAAAAAGCCCCCACCATTATGATACATATAGCTGCAATATTTAAATATTAATTAATAAATAGGGGAGCAAATATGTTGCATATCAACACGAATTGTAACGATAAATTATTGTAGTAAATAGTAATATTAATATATTAATAGAGAGTTTGTGCTAAAGATTATAAAGTATATGAGGGACAAATTGTAGTTACTTACTATGGTTTATTTATTTATTTTATATATATATAACAGTAGTTAATTAATTTAACTAAATTTTTTTAATTAATTAAATTATGTATATATTAAAATAATTGCAGATACCAAACATATACTTAGCGTATACTAAATTTTGATATTCATATATTATTTACTATTAGTTTATCTTTTTAATTTTCTCAAATTTACAATATATTTATATTAAAGTAGTTGCAGATACCAAACATATACTTAACGTATACTAAATTGTGGTATACGTATATAATTTATTGTTAGTTTATTTTTTAATTTTTTCAAATAGGCAATCTGTATATATAAAATAGTTGTAGATACTATACGTATACCAAATTTTGGTATACATATACCATTTATTATTAGTTTATTTTTTAATTTTTTCAAATTTGCAATATGTATATATATAAAGTAGTCGTAGATATCAAACATATATTTAACGAATATCAAATTTTGGTATACGTATACTATTTACTATGAATTTATCTTTTTATTTTTTTTTAAATTTACAATCTGTATATATATAAAATAGTTGTAAATACCAAACATATACTATTATTTTATTTATATTTATTTAAATTTAATACTGATAATAATAGTAATTATATAAAATATTTTAAATATTTATATTTTACTAAAATTAATTATTATTAATTAAATAAAAAAGTTCACCAGGTGGTTAAAAAACTAGTTTATATAAAACTAAGGAAACATAATAAATTTAAAAAAAAAAAACTAAGCAGTAAAAATGGTTGATGGATTGGAATAGTAACAACAAATATACGAAATATATATAAAATATATATTAGTTATATACCAATTATATATAAATATATACAAAACATATGCAAAAATTACATGAAATGGATGTTTTTTCAAAGCATATATATACCATACAAAAAATTATTTTTACTTATTATTAATTTTCTTTACCATAGTTAGTTTCTATTTTTTTTTTGGTTTTTCATTTAAATTAGTTTTCATTTATTATAATATATATGATTATTAAAATCTTATTTAATATACAAAAATAAAATATAATTATTTTTATAATAATATTAAAAAGAGATTTAGAATTGCCTTTTTAAAAAAAAAAAATTGGACGGTTGGAGCATTAACATTTAATATTAATTAATTGATAATTAGTTAAATGTTATCAATTAATTATATATATTTTTTGAAATGTATATACACACAACATAGAAATAGGAAATTGACACATACACACCTTAAAATCATGACAATTTTAAAAAGGCATATTAACTCTTATATTTTTCACACACACGTACTTTACACTATTAACATAGGAGGCAAAAGCTTCAACTCACTCTCAAAAGCTCTTAAGGAATAAAATTAATGCCTCTTTGGTATTGGAAGTGCAAATAAAAAAAGTCGTAATTTTATGAAGAATTTATTTATGGCAAAAAGTAGGTAGTTTTTGTAGTTTACAATACCACCAATGTAGACTTTGACATTTGAGTTTTTTTTTTTCTCTTTCTTTTTTAATTTTTTAAAAAATAAAAAATTTATTTTGAGATATTATAAGAATATTTTTAAAGGACTCTTTATGCTCCAAATTCTCCGCAATAAAGAGTCAATATAAGAAAATAATTGAAATTATTTTTGATTGGATGATATTGTTTCAAAGAATAGCTAGAATAGTAAATAATAAGATTAGAAACTTCTTAATCTTAGGTTCAATGCTCATTTATACGAGATAGTTATTATCAACTAAAAAATTGAATTAATATACTATTTAATTATTTTAAAATTTTATAACTAAAATATATGAAGTTTCATTTTAAAATAAATTTTAATGATAGTTAATGAATACTATTATACATTTTTTCACAATAATTTAAATAATAATATGAAATTGAAGAAAATGGTTATTTTCAATGTGTCTTAATTAAATATAATTTAATTACATTTGTGGTAATTTTGATGTGTGTGGGTCCTCTAGTGGTATGTCACATAGTTATAGAGAAGTGTTAGTATATCACTCTAGATACTAAAATGCCTGTAAAAATCAGTGTTTATATAACAGTGATTTCTTTTTCTTTTATTTTTTTTTTTTATAGTTGGGCCTGATTTAATTGGACTACAAAACACTTTATGAGTCAACAGTGACTCACGAAGTTTTTATTTTTATTTTATTTTACTTTTAACTTTAGCATTTTTTTTTTTGGTTTTTTACACAAATACATAAAAAAAAAAAGAAAATATTATAAAAATACTCTCAAAAAAGAAAACTTAAAAAAATAACTATTCAACTACTTTTTATAACAAAAATACTCCCATTGACTTTTATATCATATATGTGATTGTGAGTTTGTTTAGAATGAGTTTTTTTTTTTTTTTTAAATGACAACTTAATAATATTATTTTTTTAAAAAAACTCAACAATTCTAAATTTCTTCTTAATATTATTATAAAATTAATTATTTTTTTTATTTTTTATTTAATGAAATAAGCTCTTAATAATCATATATATTTTAATAAATGAAAACTAATTTAAATAAAAAATACAGA
>CATKHJ010929002.1:0-21485 GCA_949750685.1 Vernicia montana
TACATCTAGTCATTATAAGATAGATGGAGAGAGACATAGATGAGTAGCAGAAAAAAATAAATAAAAAAATATTAAAAAATAAAATAAAAGAAAAAGCAAGCAAAGTGAAGTGCCACGTGAAGGCATCACCTGAACCCATCAGATATGATTGGACTTCTTACATAATTAGTGTTCCATATACAAAGCACACAATAAGCCATTAAGCAACTATTCATTTTACACATTTAGCCCAATAGCTACATCACATATAGCTCAATTCACTGCTAAAGTAAAAGGACCGTAGAAATGTAATTTTCTGAAGCTAAAATGCCAGTTTTGAAATTTTTTACTGAATACCGTGAAAATGATATTTTTATTTTTTTTCCAGTTATTTTTTAAATTTTCCCAATTTAATATGAATAATCCGAACCGGCCAATATATAGACACACACTTATATTTGATATTTTTCTAATATAATTATGATGAATATTGTTTAACTTCTAATTCAATTATATTTTTCATGGTAGTTATATTAAAATTAGTTCTTATAATAATAATTTATATTATATATATGTTTATTATTTTACATAAATTTATTTTAAAAATCATTCAATTCATACATTTGAAAATTAAATCTAACAAATAAAAAGTAAAATATCAATGATTAAAAAAAAATGTAAATGGGCTAACCTGAAATTTATTGTGAGTTTTGGCTGAACTGAAATTTGCCTCTAACCCGACCCAACCTACCCGATTTACAGTCCTACGTGTGATCAAATTATTGAGCATTCAGTATAGATAATAAAAGATAAGGGTCAAATTGAAAAAAAAAAAAAAAAAAAAAAAAACTAATGTTGTTAAAGCATACTTAAATTGAAATTTTTTTTTTTCTAAAACGATAAATAATTAAAAAAAATTAAAAGAGTATGATATCTCCTTATGCAAATAATTTTCATTTAATATTTTATAGTATTTTACAAGAATAAAAATTAACAAGTTTTTTTTTTTTTTTTAACAAGTTATAATAAAATTAAATAAATATATTCAACAAAAGAATATTCAACTCAAAAACATTACTTGCAATATGCATAAACACAATACTAATCCTCGATTGCTATATCCCAATCATTTTGGTGATAGAATATCTACTTCAAAATATAATAAGTAAATCAGTAAGCGATCAATTTGGTTCAAAATTGAATGAAAAAAGAATTAAAAAATTAAAGTTTTTATTTTTTTCATCGAACCAAACTAATTTTATTATGAAAACCAAATTAAATCGAATTAAAAAAATTCAGTTTAGTTTGATTCGATTAGTCGGTTTGGACTATTAAATTTTTGGGGCTATTTCTATTTTTTTTATTGTAATACCCAATATATATATATATATATATATATATATATATATATATATATATATATATATATATATATATATATATTTCGATCGATTTGATTTTAACCGAAATTTTTTTTTGGCAAAAATCAAATTGAATTAAAATTTAATTTAATTTACCATATTTAAAATCGAACTGAACCAATCAGTTTGATTCAATTTTTCAATTTCAATTTAGTTTTGGTCAACCCTAAGCAAATCCTTCTCTGCTTATTCCCTAAAAAAAAAAAAAAAAAAAAAATCCTTCCCTACTTAAATATTTTTATTTACTAAAACATTATATTTTTTAAACATTTTTCTTCCTTCTACAAATCTTTTTTTCTTTAAATCTTTTTGATCTACTAATGATCTGGCCGCATTAAAAGAGAAAAGAAAATCTTATGAAAATATAATTTAATGTGTTTTAAACAGTGTTTAACACGTTTAATTTTTTTTATTAAATTAAATTAAATTAAATTTTTATTTAACTCAAGCAAATATCTGATCTAAATATAATATATGGCCTTCTATATTGCTCCCACGCATATTCCTTCCCATTGTTCGTTTAAAAAATTTCCTTCCCATTGAATTTGTAATAAAATAAAAAATAAAAAATAAAATAAAGGCCACTGTGGCACTGCCCACACCAGGACATATCTCACTAATCGTATTTTAAATTCAAATATAAAATGACCAAATAATCCTCCACCAATTGACGTGGATCTTGTCCATTGGTTAACAAATCTAATTTATTAAATCACATAAAAAACGCGCGCTCCAGAATTTTGGTGGTTAATTTTGCCCGTCATTAAATAAATAAAAAAAAAAGATAATTCGAAGAAAAAAAAAAAAAACTCTCTCATACTCCAACTCCACTGCCAAACGCCTCCTCATCTCCACCACTCATGAAATTCTAAGCCTTCCCCCGCTCTTCAATCCTTCAATAGCCTCTAAATCCCATGGCGAAAACCCTAATTTCATCTTCGTCGTTCATCGGCGCACCTCTCCTTCCGTCACCCTCTCGCCATGGGCTTCACACACTCCCTAACCGGAAATTTATATCCACAAGAGTCAAGTTCAGCTTACATGAAATTCCTCCTCCAATTAGTCAATTAGATTTCAGTTCGATTTTTAGTAGAGCCGAGAGCCTCCTTTACACGCTCGCTGATGCTGCCGTTGCGGTGGATTCCGCCTCTGGTGGTGCTGCTTCTAGCTCAACTGATACAGCAGTACAGAAGAATGGCGGTTGGTTCGGATTTATCTCTGAATCCATGGAATTCGTTCTCAAGGTAAATTTATACTCTAATTTAGTAATGTTTTTATGAAATAGATGCAGATATTTCAATTATATTTTGGTTTTGATTTGTGTGTTCAGGTGTTGAAAGATGGACTTTCAGCTGTTCATGTGCCTTATGCTTATGGTTTTGCAATTATATTGCTCACTGTTATTGTGAAAGTTGCCACGTTACCTTTAACCAAGAAACAAGTGAGTTTGATTCTTAGTTTTTGCTATCCTAATATTTCTGCTTATTTGTCTGATAAATTTTAATTGGAAATTCCTACTGGCTATTTTGTATTGATTTATTTTTAATAATTATATAGGTTGAATCTACATTGGCTATGCAAAACCTTCAACCTAAGATAAAAGCCATTCAACAAAGATATGCAGGCAATCAGGTGCGGCACATTTGCAGTTGTATGGATTATATTGAATTTTGAGGTTGAGCTCTAGCTCGTCTCTTTTCCTTTTTCAATGATTTCAGTTCTTTATAAGTAATTAGAATCTGTTTATCCCCTCTCTAGGAGAGAATACAACTCGAGACATCCCGTCTATATAGGCAGGCTGGGGTTAATCCATTAGCAGGTAATTCATTGTTGTATGAAATTGCATTTATTTTCGAATTTGATTAGTTCAATGTTGTTTTATACCAGTCAAGAAATTATACCTTGGCATTCAGAATTTGTTCACTTGATTTTAACTCCCTGTAAATCAGTCTTTAAAATGGAGGCCATGGCAATTGATGTTGAAACAATGGTTAAATGAATAAACAGAAAGTATTTATCCTTTTTTTGGCAATTTTGTTTGTTACATGACATTAGCATTATCAGTCTTTCGTGTTTTACTATTCTCTAATTCCAGTATTTGTTTTTTCTAAATTCCTATCTCAAGATATTGCTACTGTTCTTTTTTCCTGAGGAAAACATATTGCTATTTTTGTCTTCTCTTTTTCTTTATTTATTACTTATACTACAATTATTGCATGCCGTATAGTGTTTCCACTGTTCTGAGTACAGTATTTTCATGTTTTTGTTTTGGTCTTCAGATTTTACTACATTTTCCATTTTGTCAATTTGTTACATATACTTTCTGCACACTATGCTTTATGGTGTCAATGTTTAATAATATCTCATTCCAGGTTGTTTTCCAACTTTGGCTACAATACCAGTCTGGATAGGTCTATATCAAGCTCTTTCTAATGTGGCAAATGAGGTAATTAAAATATTGATTTTCATGAACTTTTATGCAATGGTGATGGATATGCGGTATATGTTAAGTGTGCATGTGTATTCACGTGATGAATAAATTGACTATTGCTGATAATGGCAAAATTTTTCTTCAAAGGGACTGTTGACAGAAGGCTTTTTTTGGATTCCTTCATTGGGTGGGCCAACTACGATTGCAGCTCGACAAAGTGGATCTGGAATCTCATGGCTTTTTCCATTTGTGGTAATAAAACTTTATGGTTCCCAGCTTGTGAAGCTGAATTGTCTTTCTTCTACTTTTATCTTTGCTATACATTTTAATTCTTCCTAAATCATGATAAATTTTGAGATGATTGTGAGTCCATGAAACTTAACTGCTTTAGATGAAGCACCTATCTGCAAAATTTAGATATAATCTTGGAGTACACTCAGTAAAGACTTCACTTATGTTTTGTTCTGACAGCAATTGTCTTCAAAGTTACCTTAATTAACTTGGTGGTTTATGGTTCTGCTTTTATGATTTCCTCTTAAGATATTTTTGGAGGATAGTTGTGCTTGACACTTGGAGTCTTGGATAGAACCTGCGAAACCTGAAACTCAACTATTTTCATTTCAGATGATTTTTGGTTCAAATTCAGCTTTTCATAAAAACATGACTTCAGGAGTGATAGGTTGCATCTCCTTCCTAGTTTTATGTGGTGTTGCATCACTGCATTAATTGTGCTTTCAAAGAAGTAATTCTGCTGTTATGCACTAAGGGAAGTAGTTATCTTTTTTAGATTTAATTATTTCTCTGGTGGGGCAAGCCATCTATCCTTCAATTTGTTTCATTCTCCAGTGAGCTGGCATATCAGACTGTAGCTTGTACATTTCTTGTGAATGGCCTTTGGTTCAGGGGATTTATGCTTGAATCTAGGTAGATATGTAATGATGAGTACTTCCTGTTTTCTGCATCCCAATATTTTCATTCTTGGCAGAGCGGCAGACAAAGTGACTATTGTTGTATAACTATAATTTATGTGTTCATGATTGGATTGCGGTTATTTGGAAGGAAAAGGAATAGTAGGGTTTCTGAAAGCAAGTATCTGAGCACAAACTTCAGGGACACTTAGGTTAAGTATGGTGAATACTCTTCTCCTTAATTTTTCTTCACCCCACTTTTTGATGCCTTTGTTAGCATCATGCTGGGCACTCTAATATTGATAGGTGATAGCTGCTTTATTGAAGATATTAATAGGTTGAGACCTCTGAGTCTGTTGCATTTCCCTTTATGAAGACAAGTGGGGTGTAGTAATATTATACTTGTCACATTCTCTTGGAACTCAAACATTGATAGTTGCTTTATTGAAGATTTCAGTTGGTTGACCCCCTGTAAGTGTGTGGTGTTTCCCTTGTGAGGACAATCAGGATGTGGGGATTCTTCTATAGTTGAATTCCTTGCTTTTGGTGTCATAGATTGTTTACGACTTTGTTTATTTTTCCTACTTTGGAGTCACCTGCCCAAGCTGCACATGTAGAAGGGGTAGGGGGTGTTGGTGTTGGTGATTGGGGAATCCACAGAAAAGTTCTCTGTGGTGGATGGTTTGTTATGTGCAATCAGCATTGAAACTTTGATTGGCCCTTGGATGTTTTTTCATATCTCTGAGAATGTTCACCCAGTCTCTTCTCTGTGGTTATTTTCATCATCTGACGCAGATCCTTGCTGGTAGAGATGCTTGTATTCAATGGATTTATGTTTTTCCATGACTTAATAGCAGAAGCAGGGTAATTTATTTGTCTGATTTCTTGTCGTGTTTCATTTCCACAGAGGTGTTTTGGGGAATGTTATGCCCTCTTTAGACTGGGAGAAGGATATTTCTCAGTTTTATTTATCGATAAATTTGATTCCTAATCCTTGGTGTTCTTTTCGTCAATTCCTAATCCTTGTGGTCTTTTTTTTTTTAAAATCTTTATTAGAAATACATTTTGGCCAATGAATTTAACCAGAGTTACCAGAAAACATAGCCCTCTTAGCGAATTGCATTTTGGAACATATGTGCCAGGTGGTGGGCCGTCAGCATACTGGAACATTAAAATCAGCATTCCAATAAGCAAACCCTATATGAAGGGATATTACAATATTCTGAGTATTGGATTTACCAAAACACAGTTTAGGAATTAAAATTTAACTTAATAAGATAGTATGCCTATATTCATATATACTTTTAATATTTTTTTAATCTGAAAAAATGTTCCACATTCCATATAACCATATTTCGTTCCAATCAAGTGACCTAAAGAAGCCTACCCCCATCATTCCATGTTCCAAGATAGGTAGCATTTTATGTTCCTATTTTTGTTCTGTGTATTAGAGCAATCTGCACTCCATGTAACATTTAATTTAAATTTGGCAGCTGAAAAGAAGTGAGGCTAATGGTTTGAGAAGATTAAAAAAATAAAATTTTCCTTTTTGGTTTGGTCTATCTGCTTATCAAGTGTCTTATAGAGGCTTTTCATTTTGGCTGCTGATGGATGGATTAATGCTTTTCATTTGTAGTAAATATGCTTACCCACCAAATAGTAAATTAGATGGATCTGCTTTAGCCGTAGTTTTCTATTAGTGAGTTGCTTCCCAGTCATATTTCTTTCACAAGATTATGAAACAGACTTGGGAAATCTAATATATATCTGTCGTGCAGGATGGCCATCCACCATTGGGCTGGCATGACACTGCTGCTTACTTGGTTTTGCCTGTCCTTCTTGTCGTTTCTCAGTACGTGTCAATGGAGATTATGAAACCTCCCCAGGTAGAAAATAATTTATATCTTTCTTGCCCTTTTGCATCTGCATTTCATTATTCATCTCAATTATTTTGAAGGCCTGATTTTTTTTTTTTGACAGACGGATGATCCAGCTCAAAAGAACACACTTCTTGTTTTCAAGTTCCTTCCTCTCATGATTGGTTACTTTTCCTTGTCTGTCCCATCAGGATTATCTATTTACTGGTTGGTTTCTATTTACCAGTATCACTGATGTCAATTGAATTTATGTGTCTTTTTCTGTGAATTTAATTAGTCATCAACTGGAATATATTTCTGGCAATGCTTCTGCTTCTTCTGCATTGTTTTTCTTTTGGGTAAATTTGTTTTGAGGTTACTTTCCAATGTACCCCAAAAAATTTATCTTTTTAAGGCAAGAAATTATTGGCAGTCCATCAATTATGATTTTGTGCAATCACTATTGTTCTCTGACATTCATTACCAGAAATAGCAAAGCTTCTGTTTGCCAAGCTATTGTCTGCATTTATACTTTCTGTTCATGCATCTGAAAATTATGCATAATATTGATCACAGAAACACTCATTTATTTTCATTTTCTTGTGCATGTATTGTCAGTTTTATAATATTTTATTCATTTAGGATACACTGAAACTCATTCCTGTATAACTATTTTATATCTCTTGGTCTGGTTTTGAACATGTTGTTTGCTAGGTTTTCCCCTGGTTAATTTTACACTTTTGCTTTTGCTTGACAAAGTGAGACTTCCACTGGATTTCTTAAGATTTAAGCAAAGCAATAAGGCTTGGTGCTATGTCCTTGTTAAGCTATTTCTGTTGGCCCTATAAATGTGCATGGGTGGTGCTCTTCTTTGTTTGATTAATCCGTTAAAAATTATCATGTGATTTTTAGGTTCACAAACAATGTCCTCAGCACAGCCCAACAGGTATGGTTACGCAAATTAGGTGGTGCAAAGCCTGTGGTTAATGAGAATGCAAGTGGAATCATCACTGCAGGGCGTGCAAAACGATCAGCTTCACAACCTGCACAGCCTGGTGATAGGTCAGTGTTCTGCTTCACATAATTTATTCTTATTTCAGTTGCCTTAGAAGTGTCTAAAAATAGAGATCATGGTTGACAGATTCAGGCAGTTAAAGGAAGAAGAGAAGAAAAAATTTAGCAAGGCACTATCAGATGAAGAGGTTCAGCCTCTGGATTCTGCATCTGCTTCTGATGAGGACTTGGATGAAGATACCAAGGACAAGGTAAATCCTAAATTCTAGTTCTTATGGACTGTCAAATGTGATATAAAGATGAAGATCTATCTTGACTATGGCCCCTGAGTTCACAATTTTGTGACTCAGTGGTGTGAATGGGATGGAAAATCTGATGTTATACTTTGTGTTTCAATGACTCTAGTACTGATGCATTGATGGGGAACTCACCAACCTCATTTCATTATCCTGATCATGTCTTTACATGTTTAGGCTTTTTCAAGCCAGTCTGTTTTAATCAAGGAAAGATTCTTATAGGACCATGGATTTGGAGGTTTATACCTTTAATCTACAATGCACTTTTTTAGTGCCAGAAATAACTGTAGTAATTTCCTGCTCATGTATCCATTTTCTAAAATTTTGTGAATTAACAAGTGTTCAAGAAGTAGATGTAGGGACATGATAGTTATTCCTAGAGTTGGACCCAGCCCTAGCCTGATCATCTCCTTGCTGTTTCAATTTTGTGCTGTCAGTCAGTGGGTTCCACTGCTCGACAGTTGGAAAGTGATGGACCCTCACTGTGAAATCAAACAGCCAAGGCATACAGAGTTGAGCTGTATGATTGTGTACATGTATGTGCTTTTGCAAGCATGTTCAGCTGAGGAACATTCTCCACATGAAACTCGATGCTGCTATAAAGTGATACCCACAGTTAGCAAATCCATTATGAAACTTTGTAGGATTGAAAGAAGGGCGTCCTATTGTCTGGTTACACTATAACAGGAGAAGACAAATTGGTATGAGTGAAGAGGTCATCAATAAAAGCAGGGCAAATTTGTCTTATAATCATTATGTAAAAATCAAGTTTAGAAAGTAATCAAAGAAGCTAATAATAGTGGACTTCATGTGATGAAAAATTAAGAGTCAACACAATTATAAAAAAGCTTCAAAGTTTCAAAGAAAAATATGGTAGGCAAGATATACATGAATTGTTTTTTATTCAAGTCAGTAATACTTATGTTTATAGACCCTATCTTATTGGTTCTTGGATGAGCAAGTGTGCAACTTTTATTACTGAGAAATTTGTGTTAGACTCTAGTTATAGTACTAATGTAAACTTTTTGACAGGGTGAGGGAGTTCTAGAACAAGCATATGCTTCTAGTTCAAGCAAACAGGTTCCAGACATTTCTAGGCCAAAGAGAAGCAAGCGATCGAAGAGAAAGCGTGCTGTATAAATAAGTCTGTATACTGATCTGATGATTGTAGTTTCCGGTGAGTCCTGTATATCTCAACAAAATGTACTTATGTTGATATATAGTGCCATTTTGATGTTGGCTCATTCATTTATAGATCAATTGCAAATCATGGAAATTGTGCCTGATTATAAACTCTTGATTCCAAATTGTATATGAAGCATTGGCTTGCTGTCATGTCATTGTTGAATGTTGATAGTTCGTGACAGCAGTGGTTTCATTGAACTTTAATGCATTATTAGTACAGTAAGGGTAAAAGAGGCGAACTAGGTGTTCGGGTAATGTTTGCAATCACAATATCTCATAGAGCTGGAAATCTTATTTAGAAGGTACTAGTTGTTCATTTATCCCCTGAAGTTTATTTTTCCACTAGACATATTTTGTATTTATATTTTATGCTTTTTCCTGTGAAAAAGTCAAAATGCTTTTTTTTTTTCTCAGAAATTACATTAACTGGCAAAGTGCTTCATTTGTTTGATAATGCTGTAGAGAGGAAGTTATTCAAGTGTTTCACTTCGCCTTCCCTTACATTTTATGAGAATCATCTGATGCTGAAATTATTTATGAGTGAAACATTCCCATGTCCACTGACAGGATCTAAGCCAAGAAATCAACCCATAGTGATCTCAAAAAATATGACCTGGTTTCTTGTTTCAATTGGATTTTTTTTTCTGAAAAACGAGCTTAGTCCCAAAAGAAGATAAATAGAGATAGAAACCATGCTTTTTTTTCATAGAATATTGGTCTCAGATGTATGAATCTTCAAATAAGTTTCATTTTTGTACAAGCATAAAAACCTCAAGGATCAGAAATTTTCCAACCTAAATGAATACATCCGACCTTCTACTTTAAGGGACTATTGTGGACCTCTGTCTACTTGCTGTGCTGAAGAAGTACATCCAATGATTTATTGCTTAGTTGGCGGGTTGTGATTGCCTACTGGGTTTGGTCCAGATGGAGTTTTGCGAATCTTCCTCCCTTCAACCTGTATTTACGGCATTGAGTAGATGCAAGTGTAGGCATAAATCATCTGCTATTAAGATGTTTAGAAATGCAAATTTGGAATTTGAGGGAGATTGAATTCCTTACCCTGGATGGCCAGAT
Organism: Vernicia montana; assembly: GCA_949750685.1. Lineage (NCBI taxonomy): Eukaryota > Viridiplantae > Streptophyta > Magnoliopsida > Malpighiales > Euphorbiaceae > Vernicia > Vernicia montana. Next base: position 10,168 of record CATKHJ010929002.1, read on the forward strand.
GTTTGCCTTGTGAGATCTTGGGCTTTGTTGTGCGGGCTCAAGTTTGAAATGAGCTATGGTAGAAGAAGAAAGATAAGATTCACTGTTATTACTTGTGAGAATCTAGGGAGAGTCTGTTCAGTTCTTCATATTTTTTCATGTGGTTATAGTATGCATGGTATATAATAGAGTAAGAAAACTTAGGCTATTACATTGTTAATTAGTATGCGTGCTATATATTACTCATCTAATATTAACTTCAATTACATTACAATTATAGAAAAGAAAAGAAGTTGGATGTGGCTTGCCTGATTCAATAGCTTGAACCTTGATATGGTTGGAGAAATGGTGTAGAGAAGCCATAAGCAGCAGCCATGATAGCAGAAGATTGATGAGAATTTGCCTACTGATCATATTGAGCAGGAGATGGTTCAATATTAAGTGAATAGAGAAACTCTATGTTTTGGTGGCTTACACAAGTTTGAACCATTTTTATGTGATACTTGTCTGATAATCATAACGAAACTTGAATAAAATGTGAGAATTGTTTTGTTAAAAAGTGCTTGGGAATCCTATGCCATTATATTTGCCGAGTCATAAGATTATGAATCTGCCTTTCTCTTCATTGTGAGTTGACTTCTTCTCTGTTATCATTGCTTAGTTATCATTGCCTCCATGATAAAATTTTTCAAGTACTTGTTATTTTCTTTTTGAGTGTGCTTGAGCCATGCCCTTAGGGCATTAGTATAATTGGGACCCGCCAATACATATTGGACATTGATTTTACTTGCATGACGAAGTATTGCATTTTATTTTAGTTAATAGTTATGGCAATGGCAGACTTTGAGAAGTTGACCAGTGGAAGCTCTTACTAGCAAACGTTTTCCACTACTGGTACTGTTTCTTAAAGCAATTTTGTCTCTTATTGAATGAAATTCTCAGAAATTTATACTAGTTTAACTTGGCTTGTTTTAACCATTCATTGCAGGTTGACCTAAGCTCCTTCAACCTCTTGATTTGCTTTGCATTTCAGCTTTCTAAGGTACATTCGTGTTAAGTTATACACATTATCACAGTGACACATGCATTTCGTCATCTTTAGTCACAAATATAATTCGTAGAGGTCCCTATACGGGATCTTTGTAGTTTGTACTATATGCTTGCTTGTGGCAATTCTCAACCATCTTTTACCTTTTTTAGTATTAGAGAAATCCAATCTGAGTCGAAGGAAATTTTACAACATGTTCAATTCGCTTAAGAATTGAAAATAGTATATGATTTTAAAATAGAATTTTATTTTTCTGGATTGGTTCACAAAAAATCTAATTTTTTTTTATAATAATTTTATATTTACATAAGTTGCATTTATATTGAGGCTCCATTTATTTTGTAGAAAATATTTTTCGCATTTTTTGACGTTTGAAATACTTTGAAAAATTGGTAAATGGAAAATTAAGTTATTTTTAAGAAAAATGACTCATTTTTTTCAAAACGGTAAATCATTATTCAGATTTTGACAAACTTATTATAATGAAAGAAAATATATAAATACAATTTTATTAATATGATGATTATCGATATTCACTATCGATATCAGACTAGAGACCACTGATGATTATGGTCAGCTTTCGGCAATTACCAAATTTATTATTTTTATGTATTTTTCTCATATTTAATAATAAAATTTTAAAAATATGAAATTATGATAAGTTTAAATATGTTTATAGTCTTATAAATTAAAATTTTTAATATTTTTTAACTAAATTTTAATATTGTAATTAAACAATAGAAAATTAGTTTCTTGCAAAGACAAGTTATTTTTTGTGAAACGCATTTGATTTTTAGTAAAATTAATAAATTATATTTAGTTAGGTAAAACATTAAATTTGGAAGTGGAATTATTTGAATTTAAACATTTATTTTAATTCTAAAATGAACCAAATATTCTCTCATATAATCTCACCATTATAATTAAGGAATTGTGTTTTTTTTTTTTTTTTCCTTTCTTTCTCAACCCTATCTAAATCTTACTGAATGGTATATAACTATATATATAATAGTCCCATCTTCTAACACATACATATGGATAATGTATTGCACTTAGATTGAGTCCTGTTGATATGAGACTTGTCAAAATAAATAAATAAATAAAGATCAAATCCAGGATAGTAGCTGATTCAGTGGGGGAAAAAATTATAAACGTCCTTTTTAAATAAAAATTATAAAAGACGAGCAATTATTATAAAGGGTAGCAAATGATTTTTTTCGGTTTTACTTGAATGATAGTCAAATCATGCATAATCATTTCTTGTTTCAAATACCTGGATTAGAATTTTTGAATAAATATTATTTTATTGATCACCAAATATTTCATTGAAAACCTTTCACTACTAATAAAGTGTCGGCTCCAAAAAGGGAAAAAATGTATTGCCCATATAATATTTGCATAATTAAGAGTATAATTTTGGGCAAAAAAAAAAAAAAAAAGTCTATAATCATAATTAAGAGTCTAGCTTCCACCTAAAAAAATCATTTGAAATCGGCCGCCCATCAAAGCCACTGTTGTTGGGATGAGCATTAACACATGGCTGAATAGAGATTAGGGTATGATAACACAACTTATTGAATCAGACTCATCACGTTTGTCTGATATTATCGTGATTATATTACAGATTTTTTTTTTTTTTTTTTGCAAAGATGTTATTTTACAGATTAACTTATCAACTTGAAAATGATATGTTTAATATTTTAATGATTTGTGTTGTATATTTATGATCCATAAAATATATATATAAAAAGATTGTTTTTAATTTTTTTTTATAAATTTATATTTAATTATATTTTATGTAATAATATAAATTAATAAGAGTTAAATTAGTAAAGTTTAATAATTTTTAAATATTAAAAAAATAATAATAAATTTATTTAAAAATTTAAGTGTGTATTTGTTAATTAAGTGGATTATATTTATATCCAGATTTTTAATATGATAATACTCATCCTTGATGTGTTATGGGTATAGATTGATTCACACACGAATACGACCAACTAACTATCACTCTTACTAAAGAGGATAGGATTAAACAAAATGTTTAAATACAAAAGGGTAAAGTGGGCTTTGTCCATCTCACTCATAGTCCATATTTAGATTTGGGTCTCAAGGGAATTATTTCAGATGAGCCCAATGGCCGTTTAAACTAAGCCGAAGCAAATAGATATGATCATATGAAATGTTAAACTGAATTAACCCATTAATAAAAGTTAACTGCAAAGTATTATTTGAGTTACTAAAAGTAAAATATGTTATCGGACCGTTACAAATTATACTATCACAAACACATTAAAACACCACACCAAAATTTCTCCTAAATCTCCAAGCAATCATATAGAAAACTATATGGAAAAGTCTCCTAATAAAAAAAAATTATTGAATATATAAAGTGCATATAGAAATTAATATTGTGGTATACAAGAAATTCTAAAAATAAATTTATCATAATTTGAACTCTTAAACCCCATACATTAGAAAATATATTGTTAATGATGAACTACGCATGTTACTATAAAATAAGTAGTCTCTTTTGTTTCCACTTTTGTAGATATATAAATACAAAATAGTGGCTAGGTATGGAGTTGTTTGGTGTCATTTTTTTTTCTATTTTTTTTTTAATTATTATCTAGGTAAATGATTTAGAAAATTATCAAATTTTCGTTTTTTTTATTGTGATCATTAAATAATTTATTTTTTTTTGCCAAAAAATACTTAAACTTTCATATTATTTGCACTTGGTGATCACTAGTTAGAATCTTAACCTGAAAGGTTGATGTGGATTGCCACGTAAGTGTTCCCAACTAACTTAGCCAAACATATAGGATTCACGTCACCTAGAGTTGCCACATCGGATTGGGTCCTCTGACTTAGAATGGACCCTATGTGTCTGATGCTTTCCAATGAATGGGCGACACGTGTCTAGAAAGTGGTTGAAAACTTTTGACTGTCTCTTTTGCCTTCGACTTTCTCTTTCTTTGGCTCGTTCCTTATTCTCTATGTACAATATCTTCATCTATATCTAAAAAAGTATATAAAAAAAAAGGTTCAAACACATTATCTATTGCCGGCAATGCCTCCACCACTAGCATCATCACCATCGATCAAGACTCAAGGTCATCATCATCTGCTCGCTTGTAGGCCCAAGGCCAAACTGCTGCTATCAATAGAGAACTCACCATTGATCATATCATATTAGTACTCGCGGAGGAACCTATTGCCATTGCTAATCATCATCAACTCGAGCCCCATCGTTGCGAATCGTTACCGCCAGCAATGACTTACCGTTTGTTCGAGACTACACTTGAACAAAGCTAGGCCTTTATGCGCTCTCTAGCCTCTTTCACCAGCGAGGATTGGCCATCATGATTGACGAGTCGCGCCAGCTTGCTTCTCTCCATTGTACACCATATCGATGCCTTTGTCGATGCTTCATCACAAGTTCCTCCAATCATTGCTCCACCCATCGATCACCGGAGCTTGCACTTGTGACTTGCCTCTCCTTCTTCCACGGTTTGAGATCTAGGTCAGTGACTTTGATTTTCGATTTTCATTTTTGATTTTCGACGCTAGGAGTCGTTGATCAAGAGTGTCACTCCATGCGACTGCTGTTGGAGCTTCGGATCAAGCTCGATGGTCTAGCTTTTGATGGAATAAGCACTGATCGGTGCTAGCGATGGCAATGCTATGACGAGCTCACGTGGAATGGTGACGGTGGAGCTTCGATTGGGGTTGGCTTTGCCAGCGACGTCACTCATTAGAGTTGGATCAACTTCGACAATGAACCCGGTTGGATTTGTTGCAGGTGGGATTTGGGATTTATAAGATTTTGTTGTCGGTGGAATTTTATTGCAAGATTTGGATTTGAGATTTGGAAAAGAGACTAAAAATGAGATAAGGGTAATATGGACATTAACAAAATAATTTCTTTTTTTTATATTATTTTTTAACATAATAAAAAAAAAATGGAGCCTATTCTAAGTCAGAGGACCCAATCTGACGTGGCAACTCTGGGTGACATGGATCTTATCTGTCTGACCGAGTCAGTTGGGAACACTTACATTATAGTTCACGTCAACCTTTCATGCTGAGATTCCGGTTAGTTACCACCAAGTGCAAAAAATTTAAAAATTTAGATATTTTTTGGTAAAAAAAAAAATTTAGTGATCACATTGAAAAAATCACGAAAGTTTAATGATTTTATGAATCATTTACCATTATTATTTTACAGTAAAAATTTGTAATTTGGAAAATAGTTAAAGAAAACAACAATAATTAGTGTAACTGATAAGAAAATTTGCTCTTAAAAATTAGTTTGGTCAATAAGAGAATTTATTAGTCTCTTATTGAAAAAAATCAATTCTTGATCAGGGGCGGAGCTAGAACTCCAAAAGAGGGAGGGCTAAAAAATAATTTAAAGTTGAGGGGCCAAAATGAAAAATTTTAAAAGTTTTTGACAAAAATGAAAAGAAAATTCAAAATTATGGGACTAAATTAAAAAATATATAAAATATATAGATAAAATTTTAAAAATTATAGGGTCAAGCTAAAAATTATTTAAAATATATAGATAAAATTTTAAAAATTGAGTGAATCAAACTAAAAAATATTTAAAATATATAGATAATAATTTAAAAATTTTAAAAGTTTAGAGGGACCAAACTAAAATTTTTTTAAAACTATATAAATAATAATTTAAAAATTTTAGAAGTTGGGAGCGAGGCTCCCCTTACCCCTCCGCCCCCTGTTCTGGATTTTTGATGCATAAGCCCGACCAATGGAGTAAGCTCTAAAACTCGTTCAAAAAAAAGGTAATTTAGTAAGAAAAAATTGATAAAAAAAATACCTCTAAAGCCTTAATTGAATGAATAAAACAAAAAGAAAAAAGTTAAAGAAAAGTAACTTTTTTTATGATTTTCACTTGACAATTTATTTTTTATTTTCAAACATCAAATAATAAAAATAAAGATTTCTTAGCAATAAGCCTGAATTATTTTTACTCATCCGTTTAAACTTTTGTTAAGAAGATGAAGCGGTTTGAGATTTGAACTAGATAACTTTTTTTTTTTGTCGGAACCCGTTGAAATGATTAAAAATTCCAAAGATAATTGACTCTAAAACGTGAAAAGCCACATCTCTCTTTCTTTTAAAAAGATGTTCCAATTCAAATTCTTCTTTTCACTGATGGAAAGATAAAGATAAAATCATAAAATACGTGGCATCCAGAAAGTTTAGCTTAAAAAAGCAACAACAGATAACAAAGGAGATCAGAAAAAAAGTTGCCATTTTGAATTAAAAAATGTTCAATTAATTGAAAAAATCGCCAATTAGACCTCGTTTATTTTGCAAAAAATACGTTTAAAAAATTTTAAAAAATTAATTAACAAAAAATATTTTTATGATTAATAAAAAATTAAATTATTTTTAAGAAAAATAATTTTATCTTTTCAAAATGAAAAATTATTTTTCAAATTTCGATAAATTCATTATAATGAAAAAATATATATATAAATACAAATTTTTTAATTTATGCCTGAGTCTGATTCGAATAATAGTATAATTCAACTCGATTTTATATATATATATATATATATATATATGAGAAAATAACATTAAAATTTTTTAAGGTAAATAAAAAAATAAAAACAGATATATTTGATCTGATTTAAAACGAGACTAATAATTAAATAAATAATTTATTTTTAAAATAAATCGAATTGAAATTTTATAAAATCCGTCTCAAATCCCATCCATTTTTCATCCCACAAATAGCCATAGGTTGCTAAAAGCCCCAAAATAACTTGGATTTTTTAGTATTCTTCCTTGGATATTGTGTAGGTATACAGACCGACAAGGACCTCGTATTAAGTGTTGTCCTTTTGCTAATGCTTATCCTCTTCCGCCAATGTTTTTGTTGCTATCCCACTGCCACTTTCTCCGTCTTCTACTAGACGCTCTCCCACTCTCAAATCTAACTTTCTTTTTGCATAAACTAGTTTTTTTTTTTTTTTTTTTTTTTTGGTAATATAGAAAATTTAGTTCCTAATCTAAGGATTGGCTTTACTCCCCCACTTTATCATATAATTCAATTTTACGATAAAATTATAGATGAGATAGTTTTATTTATTTATAGTCTCTTAATTTAATGAGATATTATCTTATTATAGAACATAGATGATATAATATATATTCCTAAAGGGACACCTCAATAACGAATTTGAGATTTCTTTGAAAAAATTTAGAACTTAAATTTTGAGGTTGATAAATATATATATATATATATATATATATATATATATATATATAATTGAATTTAAAATTTTAATAGTGATTATTAATCAAATTCTTACTTTATTTTCAGAATCAATTTTTTTTAAAAGCGATAGTAGGTGATTCATAATTGAATAATGATTTAAGTATATATATAATTAAGTACTTGCAATACAATTTAAATTAATTCAATCTTAATTTTAAATTAATTAAGATCGAGATCGATAAATTGTGTAGATTTTTTTTTTTTTTCCAATTCATATGATTTGGAGAACTCTCTCCCTCGTGATACAAAGAAGAAAAAGAAATATCAATATCTTTTATATTTTAAGATTGTGCGATTGTGAATTTAAATGATGTTTTAGTAAAATCAACTTTTTAATTTGATTACGCCTACTGGTTCGAATGAAGTAAAATTATTGATATAGGGCACAGAGAGAGAGATAGAAATCACGTGCTAAATTGCCATTTTGCCATTTGGTGTAAGAAATAGACAAACCTCTGTTCCTTCTTTTTCTCTTTATGGCTAATTATTTAGTTACTTTTGGTTTAAACTTCAAAATTAGAATTGGAATCGAAAACAAAATCCAACATAATCGAAAATGTAATAATTATTTTTTGTTGATTTAATAAAAAAAATAAAAAAATTAAAATTGATTCTCTAAGAGGCGTTTGCTATCACTGCGATTTTCTATTTTCAATTTTTTTAAAATTTTAAAAAAAATAAGTATTAGAAAATATTTATAAAAAATTATTATTTTTTATTTTTTCATATTTATCCAGAAACATTTAAAATAATAATAATAATAAAAAATTCTAATTTTCAAAATCTTGTTTTTATTTTTAAAAAATAAAAAAAGATACCGAACGGACTTTTATTAAATTGTTTATTTTTTTAATACATAAATCAAAATGATTGCAAAATTTTTAATAAATTTTATTGTTAATGTACATGCATATTGTTAATAATATTTTTATAAATATTATAATGGTCACATTAAAATTTTTAATTATTTTAACTAGTGAAAAACATTTTAAATAAGTATTTAACTTTAATTTTTTAATTTAAAAATATATGTTAATTTTTAATTCAATATTTTGTTAAATAGTTATTTAAGATAATAAAATTAATTTTTATTTTATCATCATTTTGATATTATTTTAATTTTTATTAATTTTAAAATTTTATTTATTTAGTTGATATTTAGTTTTATATTTTTATTAATATTTTTTTTTGGTGATAAGGAGGGCAACAAGCCCAAAAGAAACAAAACAGAAGCACTCAACCCCTACGGGGCCTTAAAAAACCATATCTATCCCCAATAATTAACTCAAAAATACTAGCAGGAGCTGTACACAACCGTTGCACACCCAAACCACCATCCAAAGCCTTTTTTGCCAAATGATCTACTGCACAATTCCCTTCTCGAAGCATATGACAAACAACAAGATCCCAATCCCGTTGAAGATAACCAGCACAAGCACTAACCAAATTAGAATACTTACCCCAACGTTTAGAAGGATCATTCAACATATTCAACACTACCAGTGAATCCAATTCCAATATAACTCTCATGCACCCTTTGACAGCTATAATTATATAACCCTAACAAGTGCAATAGTTATCAAGTAGTATAGTATAAAGATATCGCTCCCTCAAGAATTTAACAAAATAAGTATTAGGACTATAATTAACCTTTAATTATTTGGAAAATCAATTTAAAAATCTAAGCGACTGAACTACTGAAAATTAAAAATAAGAAAAATAAAATAAAGAGAAATCAATAAATATTTGAACTTGCAACAATCAATTTAAAAGCTCTAAGACTATCGGTCCACCTAATCATCCCAATGGAAATCAATTTATTGAATTAACCAAGATAATTTGTTATTTTTGTTAAAAAATATAGGATTATTTTATTTTATTATTTATTAAGAGTAGAATAGTTTTTTCAGTTTTCTTGATTTAGTCTATATATAGTCCCTTTATATTTAGGTTAAATCATTTTTTTGTATTCATTCTTTATTATGTATTATCAATGAAACCCTAACCTCTTCTTTTTTGATTTTGTATTTCTCTTTTATCTCTTTGAATTGTTTAACATGGTATCAGAGCTGAGTTTCATGGGACAAAATTTAATCTCAAATACAGCTTTCGCGGATCCAATGATTTCTGGTTGTTTTGGAGTGGCGATTTCGTTTTCTAGTTATATTCCGTTCTTGAAGTGACGATTTCTGTTTGGTTTTGGAGTGACGATTTTCAATATAGTTGTTTGGTATTTCGTTTTCGCTTTAGTCTGCAATCTGGTATTTCGTTTTCCTATCTTTTGCATTCTGGTTGTTTTCTTTGTTGATTTTGATTATGACTATTGAACGGGACAATTCGCTTCAGTCTGTGAGTATGAGGTTGGATGAAAAAAATTATTCGTATTGGAGTTATGTGATGAGAAATTTTCTGAAGGGTAAAAAGTTGTGGGGATATGTTAGTGGAACTTCTGTGATACCTAAAGATACTACTGCTGAGAGTTATGTTGCTTTGATAGATGCCTGAGAAGCAAACAATGCAAAAATTATTACTTGGATTAACAATTCTGTTGAGCATTCCATAGGTACACAGTTAGCGAAGTATGAGACAGCAATGGAGGTTTGAGATCATCTGCAAAGGTTGTTCACTCAATCAAATTTTGCAAAGCAGTATCAACTGGAGAATGACATGGAATATGAGTATTCAGAAGTTTTATTCTACTATGACAGATCTTTGGGATCAATTGGCTTTGACAGAATCAGCAGAATTAAAAGCATGTGGTGCCTATATTGCTCATAGAGAACAGCAACGGTTGGTACAATTTTTAATGCCTCTTCGCAGTGATTTTGAAGGACTTCGAGGTTCAATTTTGCACCGTTCTCCACTTCCTTTTGTTGACTCAGTTGTCAGTGAGTTATTAGCTGAAGAAATATGTCTTAAGTCTTATTCTGAAAAGGAAATTCTTTCTACTCCTAATCCTTCTGTGTTAGCAGTACCTTCTAAGCCACACACTAATAATCAGAATAAGACTTACACAAGGGTTGCCTTCAATGAATGCAGTTTCTGTAAGCAGAAAGGTCATTGGAAGACTCAGTGTCTTAAGTTGAAACAACAGAATCAATCGCAGCAGCAATCTCAAGCTTGGAAGCCTAGCCACCAGTCACAATCTAATACTTATAGACCACCTCAGGGTTACAAACCACCACAGTCTAATACTGCAGCAGTAGTTTCATCAGGTCCTTTCACCGATCTTAGTACTATGGCTTAGCAATTTCAGACGTTCCTCTCCTTACAACTACAATTCGAAAAATTGTATGGGTATGCCTTTGATTATTCTTACTTTATAGTTTTTGGTTGTACTTGTTTCGTATAGATCATTTTTTTGAGGATTCTAATAGTTTGTCATCTCAGGTTCTTAGTATTGACTATTCTATAGGTACTGACACTTTACTCTCTGGCACACCTGAAACTCCCTTTTCTCCTATGGTCCCTCATGCTCCGTCTGAGATTGTAGATCCACCTCTACGTCAATCCATACGCATTCGTAAGTCCACAAAGTTACCAGATTTTGTTTATTCTTGTTATTCTTCATCTTTTACTTCTTTTTTAGCTTTTATTCATTGTTTCTCTGAGTCCTCTTCCTATAAAGAAGCATTTTTTGATCCTCTTTGGCAACAAGCTAAGGATGAGGAACTTTCTACTTTACATAAAACAGGTACTTGGAATTTGGTTCCTCTACCTCCTAGTAAGAGTATTGTTGGTTGTTATTGGATGTATAAGCTCAAGACTAATTCTGATGGATTTATTGAGCGATACAAAGCTAGGTTGGTTGCAAAAAGGTACTCTCAATAGTATGGTATGGATTATGAGGAGACATTTGCTCCTGTTGCAAAAATGACTACTATTCGTACTCTTATTGCAGTAGCTTCGATTCGTCAGTGGCATATCTCTCAACTTGATGTTAAAAATGCCTTCTTGAATGGAGATCTTCAAGAA
>CATKHJ010930055.1:0-44658 GCA_949750685.1 Vernicia montana
TATATATATATATATATATATATATATATATATATATATATATATATATATATATATATATATTAAAAAAATCATGAATGAATATAATCACAAATTTTGGCAATGAAATTATTTAATATTCAGTTAAAAAAAAGAATATAATTACAAATTTTATATTGTAACAAATTTATTATATATTCATATTATTATATTCAACTTATTTAATTATATACATATTTGATAACTTGACAATATTAATAATTAAGAATATAATAATCTAATTTTAATAATAAGATAATTTGAAAACTTTTTGAGATATTAGAAGAAAATTAATTATTATAATTATGAAATATATTTAATTTAATTCTTTTAGTGCAATTTGATATTTATTATATATTTTAGATTTTATAAACTTTATTTGCTTTTTGAAATTTTGGGTTAAACAGTTGTTCCATGAGGAGGCTAAAACCTGTAATAGCAAACTCTGCTTTAAACGAAACCGTTGAATTGAAATTGAAATTGACTGGTCAAAACTGAAATTAAAACTCTTTTTTTAGTTATGGTTTTGATTTCTAATCGAAACATGAGGAGCTTGATTTTAATTTTGATTTCGATTTTTATTAAAAATAAGATCAAAAATCAAAATCGACTATTTCAAATCGAAACCGATAATTAAGTTAAACGGTCATATAATTGTATTTTAATAAATTAATGTAACAATTAAGTGCAAGATTTTTTTTTAATATACAATTATATTTTAATAAATTTCATTGTTTATTAAAATTTTATTTTAAATTATTCTATTATGTTATTTAATTTTTTAATCAAAATTAATATAATAAAATAATCTATTTGAAATTAGTTTTAGATCATAATAAAAAAATCAGTTTTAAATTGGTACCAAAATCAAAACCGATCGATTTTAAACCGAAATTAAAACTGTAAAAATTGATTATAATTTTGATTTAAATATTTTATTAAATTAAAATTGTCTATTTCAGTGTCTATTTCAAACTGAAATAGACAGTTCGATTAAACTGGTCATACCCACTTAGCAGTTTTATTATTTTATACAACTCCATACGATGTAGGTCGACCCGATTTAGTTAATAGAACAACTCTATACGACGTCGTTAATAACTTAATATCTTGGTCTAATATAGAGTTTAATTCTTAATTAAATACTATAATAATTACAACTACACGCGTCTCAACAGTTGCTCGTAGCTGCAAGTTGAAAATTCTATCATAAACCCCTCAGCCCACTCCGAAATGAAACGAACAGCCACCACCACTCCGCCATCGCCACCACATGAAACCCTAAAACCCTAAAAGTCGAAAAGTTGTATTCTTTAGAATTTCCTAAATGAATATCCCAATAACGACATCAAAACCCAATACAACCCCTACCAATACTATCAACAGCAACACCAATCCAACTGGAGAATGCGGCAACTGTGGGTCTAAAGACACCTGGCTCCTCCACCACGTCCGCCTCCGCGGTATCTACCGCCATCTCTGCACCTCCTGTGTCCTCCGCCTCCACCCTTCCTCTTTCTGCCCTTTTTGCTTCACATTCTACGATTCTTCCCCTCCTGCTCCTTCTAAACGCCTCTCCTGCTCTAACTGTTCCTCTTTCACTCACTCTCACTGCGTCTCTTCCCACCCTACTTCTCCTTACCCCTTCCTCTGTCCCCCTTGCGCCGAGTCCAATTTCTCCTTCTTCCACTACGATAAATCTAATAATCGAACAATTGATAAGGAAAAGGCCACTGTTCTTCTATGCGCCGCCAAGATTGCGGCTTCCTCCATGGCCAAAGCGGTGATCGTAGCCAGGGCGGAGGCTGAAAGAAGGGTGAGGGAGGCAGCTGTTTGTAGGAAGAGAGCTAGGGAGGCGTTGGAGCACGTGGCGTTGGTTGCGAAGAGAAAGGAGATGGAGTCTGTGGAGGTTTCTGGATCCGGGAATTTGGGGAAACGGGAAAGAGAGGGTGTTGATGGCACCGTTATAGGGTCACCTAAGAATGTTGAGCGCATTGCTTCTGCTGAAATTAACAATTCTGCAAATATACAAAAGGGTCTTGATAATGGGAGTAAGCTGGGCTTGAACATTAGTCAGGGTAACATTAGTGTTAAAGCAGAGGGTGTCAATTCTCTTGCCCAAAATAACTCATGAGGATTATTCAATTGTTCAGCTTCCAGGTATGGATTCCACTCTGATTTATTCTTGTCTTTTTCATTTATGTAATTGCGAAAACACTCTTCCTGATTATAAATGCTTGTTTGTTTTGCAGAGGTGCTGGTTATTAGATGACTTGATTTATGTTCTTGTCAAAAGAAAAGTAATTTTTTGTCCTGTTCTTGTGTAGTACAATTGATTAGAGTAAATGCTCATGTATTTTGATTGAGTTCTAGCTAGCCAAGTATAATCCCTTACTAGCACCGTTTTGTATTTTTTTTAGGCAATGTGCATTCATATTCAGTAGTAATAAAATTTAATATTCCTTTAATTTTTCCTTCCCACCAATTTTCTGGTGAGGATGCCATTGTTATTTACTTTTCATCATTTACAGACTAATACAGTGTTCTTCGTGTTATGTTTGTATTACTTGGATTCTCGAGCACTTGCATTTTCTGTTTATTGGTAAACAAAACAAGGTTAGCTGTTAATTAAACAGGGTTTTATAGTTGAGTGATTCATGCACATGGACACAGACACAGACACAGACGGAGAATTTTATAAATCTATATCATGTTCATTGACCTAGAATCCTTCCTAAACTTGACTGAAAAGCATCTAGTCCAGAAGAGAACACTAAATTATGAATCTTTTTGAAATTCTTTTCTTGATGTGTATCTTGGGTTAAGATTTTGGTTAATTGGGAATATGATGAGTTGTAAACATGATTGTTTGGTTTTGGCTTGTGGGTATGTTCTACTGATGGCTAGTGTAGAACATGCATGTCCATTCTAATATTTGGTTTTCTTGTGGAGAGTATTAAGCTTTTGAGCTGGTACAAGCATAAAGATCAGAGGTTCAAAGTTATACCTGGTTTTGAACGTTTTTAATCTGTCATCTGCTTCTCTACCAATAACAAAAACAAAAGGCTCACATATTATGGACGAAATAACTTCTTGGACTTGTTTATATCTCCATTTTCTCTTAATAGTTTTAGTTCATCTTGTTTGAACAATCCTAGATCTATTGATTGTCTATTTATAGCAACATTTGTTGTAGGACTGTTTGCTAGAGGAGTGTTGAATCAGTTGATTTACAACAATAGATGCTAACTGGATAACCGGATATTCTCCTTATTGATTAAATGACTAATAATTATTTTATTGCTGAGAGGATGGCAGAGGTGCTGTCAAATGCAGCAAAGTTTAAGCCTACAAAACAAAATTTAAGCCTACAAACAAAATTTTTTTTATAAAGAAATGACTTTTGTAAAAATTATCAATAATGTTTTAAATACACTAAAAAAAAATCTTATATAACTAATATAAAGAATAATATACCAATAACTTACACTAATAAAACATTAAAAAAATATGAAAAATATAAAAGAATAGTCTTTTTGAATAATATATTCATAATTTACATTAATAAAATAAAAAAAGTAAAGATATAATAATAATAATTTTTTATATTGATACGTTACGCATGTATCGCTAAATAATGGCCGTATCAATGAGTATCGAGTGATTCAGCATCGATTTAGGACTAATTCTCATTAGCACATATATAACACCCAAATAACACATCAGACCCTTCAAAAATCTATAAAAAACAATCGATTCATAATGTATTCTCCGTTATTTAAAACTTTGGTCTCTACTCGTACTTTTCTGATATAGCAAATATTACAAGCAACAATCACATATTTTCAGTACTTGAATATTTTGAAGATTTTCTCAAAAGCAAAAACTATGATTATAATTAATAAACTAATGGAATCATGTTCAAAATACAAGTCTTAAATAAAATAAAAATAACTAAAACGCATTTTCCACTATTATTGCCATTAATTAATTAATTAGGGCTTCTATGAGCTTTATGCAGGAGATTTGTGAGCTTCCCAAAAGAGGAAGGCAAGCATACAAGTGAGGGAATTAATGTAAGAGAAGTGTTCATGGGTATCCATTCAGTTCGGGCCCATTCCGAATTTGACACGGCCCTGACAAGAAGTTTAACGAACATAACCCGAATCCAAGTCCACGGCTTCATCTTTAGCAAGTTCATAATACTCACCATAAATCTCCTGCAGCATTATAAGATCAGAATCATGAGACAGGAAAAATATATAAATAATTCAGTTGTATGCAAAATGGCTTCTCATTCCATTATATATATATATATATAATCCCATGGTACAATTAAGCATGAGCAGGCAACATAAAAGAAAATGCACACATAAAGTTGGCAAGGTTGCTAGATAAAATGGAGGCGAAGAAAGAATTGAAAATGAATAAAAATTTATTAATCAGATACAATGAAAAAAGAAACAAGAAAAGGACAAGCAGAGTAAATATTAATGAGCCTTTAATACATTCTATCATTCCTGAAGATGTTACCTTTGGATTGTACAAGATCATTGTAATACAGCTTCTGATATAGCAGTAAGTGATTAAAAGAGCATGTAACAATGGATCAAAATGATTAACACATCTATATTATGTACATACTGCTCATGTCAGCCACAAAAATGAATTAATGAAATAATTTCAATTCCTTGTGAGATGAAAAGGCTGAGACAAAATCTTCCATCTTTAAGCTCGGAGGCAGAAAGTGCCATAAGAAATCAAGTGATCTGTTAATCAAAATGCATCTTCAGAATGGGAATATTCACGTTTTCCCCAAACCTTCAGTGAGTATGTCAAGAACATTATCTTTGATGGTAAAGTTTTCATTTGTCAACATTTTCTCTCCACTTTCCACCCTATCAACAGATCCAATCAACAATCTATGAGTAGCAGCATCCGGGACCCAACCCTTCTCCAACATCAAATCCAATAATCGACAGGCTTCATTCTTATGGCCCTCTTTCCAGAGACCATTAACCATTATGTTGTACATGGTTGAATCTAGAACTTCAGAATTATAAACAAGTTTATCAATTGTGGATAAAATCAAATACAACTGAGAATGATTAGCCAAACACGACAACAGATTGTGCAGTGTGTCTGAATCAGGTACCAAACCCTCGTTAATCATAGTAACAAAAAATAAAACACAATCCTTTATTTGATTCTGTGCAATCATGCTTTGTATCAGAATGCAATATGCTTCTGAATCAAGATTGCAGCCCTTAACCAGCATTTGTGAGAGAAATACTAAAAGTTTTCTTCCATCATCTGATTTGGATAACCCAAGCAAAATATAATTATAAGTTGCATTGGAACAATAAGTACCAGAATCATAAGCCATCTGCTGTAGCCTGACTGCTTCATTAACCATTCCCTTCTTACAAATAACCTTGATCAGCAAACTCAATGGGTGCGACTGAAGGAAGCATCTATTTGCAAACATGTAGTGAAATACTTCAGTAGCCTCTAGATGCTTTTCTGCCCTACAAAGGCCTTCAATCAGCTCAGTGTAAGACAGAGAATCTAAAACCCAGCATTTGGCTTGAAATTGCAGGAATAGTTGTAGAGCATCTTCGAGCATGCTTAACCTACAAAGACCAACAACAAGAGCTGAATATGTGGCACTATTAGGAACCAATGAAGATAAAATCATTCTCCCGAGAAGTTCACATGCTTTCCTAATCTCTGCCTTCTTACAAAGCCATCTGATTAGAATATTCCAAGAATCACAATCAGCTATACTTCTCTCAGACATTTTCTCAAGCAGACCTTTAGCCACAAAAAATTTATCAACATCGCAACAACCTTCAAGCAATGCATTGTGTGGAGAAGTTTCGAGCACTTGATTGTCTTCCAAGAGCTTCGCTGCCTCATTTATCTTTCCTAATTTACAAAACCCATTTACAACATCCACAAGAGCATTTTTATTTGGTGTCAAACTATTTTCCATCATCTCTTCAAGAAGTTTTACCGCATCATCTAACTGAAGGTTTTTGCACAAACATTGTATCAAAGCCTCGTAAATACATGAATTTGGAACAAAATTAGAGGTTCGCATCATCCTAAACATCCTAATTGCCTCTTCTAGTTTATTTTCCCTGCAAAACAAAGGTATTATACATGTATAAAAACTCAACTCCAGCGGGGACCCAAGCTCTAGCATCTCATCCAAAATGACCATGGAATCATCAACTTGATTATTCAAAATAAGACCTTTTATAACTATCTCAAAGGTCCTACTATTAGGACTACAACCTTTTTTGTTCATTCTTCTATACTGAGCTAAAGCAGAACTAACCCTTCCATTATCAAACAAAACCTCCAACAGATAATTCAAAGTATCAATTGTAGGTGCCACTCCTGCTTTCACCATCTCCTTGTAAACAAAGACCACATCTTGAAAACCTCTCCTCTCCTCTACAAGAACTCCCAAAATAACATTAAATACATTAATGGAAGGCTTATAACCACCCAAACTCATGTTAACAAGAACGCATATCGCTTCATTTAGCCTACAATGTCTAACAAATGACTCAATCAATGAAACAAGAGCATGTTCCACACCTGGGCACCCATCTTTTACCAAATTTTGACAAAAACCCTTCATTTCCTCGACATTGCCAGCCATACCCAGCTTCAAAATTATCCAATAATACGTATCCGCGGTGTGATTAAAACGTTTTTGAAGGGAAGCCCATGTGAATATCTTAACAGCAGAGTTTATATCACTAGTGCTCTGCAAAACCTTGATTAAGCTATCCGGGTATAGCTTATTCCTCAAAAATTGAATCTTTGCTTCGAAATCCATAGTATTTTGTAAGCTTGGATCAATTTCTGGGTTGATTTGGACGCTATTAGTGCAAGAAATTGAAGAAAGGGATAGTTTTAGATTGACCCATCTGGGAATTCTCTTTGAAAGTGTCAAAGTAGAAAGCATTGCAGTTATCGCTGAATTTTGATTTGAGGTTAAAGATCACATAAAAGAAAATAAGATTGATGACTGACCCGAGAAGCGAAGCATCAGAAAGTGATTTAGTTAAAATGGAATTTAGCAGCGTCGATGAAAGTATCTCTCTGGTTAGCTTCTTTGAGGAGTTTACCAAAGCCGGATGGTGCAGAGGTTTACAGTTCTGTTTCTTTACAGCAATTCACTGGGTATTTTGTTTTGGTACCTTTTTTTTCTTTTTTCAAAATCAGTTTTGGTCAGGCTTTCTCCAACTGTTAAACTTTTAAAAGTTATTTAAATTAAATTCAATCCTACTAATATAAATATTAATCTTCCAATTTAGAGTCCAATTATTAATTTTCAATACCACTTGGACTATATTTGATTTGCAGAATAGAATATTCAATAAATAAAATAATTATTTTTAAAAAATAAAATAAATTATGAATAAAATAATTATTCTAATTTCATAATTTGATTTATAATATAAAATAATTATTTTATTTCAAATAAATAATCATAATATTTTTATAAATTAATATCATTATTAATATTAAAATTAAATATAATTTTATCAAATTTTATTTAAGAAATAATTTAAATGCATTATAAATAAAATTTTTATTTGACTTAAAAAAAAAATTTAAAATTAATTTATTGTTCTATTTACTTAATTTTTTTTGCAAAAAATTGATCAAGGAAGTTAAAATTTTTAAATAAACAGTGATATATATATATATATATATATATATATATATAAAATGAAAATGAAAATTTGAAGAAAAATAAAACTAGGTAAGTTTGATAAGTTTGGACTTTCTAATATTTTTTTAAGGATAAAAACGAAGATATTTTATTTCATAGTCTAAAAAATATTAATTTTTTAATTTTTTAATGAAATATGTATTTCATATAAATTGTGAAATTATTATTTTATGAAATTAGTATTTTTTATTTAAAATTTAAATTAAATTAAAAAATAATTAATCTTTACATAATAATTATTCTATTTTTAGAGTCTTAATACTTTAATTTAAATTCAATCCTTCTTAATATAAATGTCAATCCTCTAGTTTAGAATTAGAGCGATCAATACGAATCAATTTGATAATAGGGGTTTACCCAGATTTTACATGCTACCCTCGTCCAGGTTATAATGGTTAATGGCATTGCCTTGCCATTACAAGTTCTAATACTGTTCTGTACAAGGCAAACGTTTTGTTTATACTTTCTTTCAACACATTTTGCTTTGCTTCCTTTGAATTGATTTGAATGGTATTATTAAATAAGTAAAAGCCTGCTCTTCTAATTAAGGGCATTTCTTAGAATGTTGTGTACCTCAACCCGTGGTCGGCTGACATTGTTATCATCTGCCATTGCTGTTTGATGGTTTCTTACGATTTTGCAAAATCAATTTCTTTCAGTTCAAAGGCTGAATTAAGAGCCACTTCGAAATAGCCTCTGATGATGCACTGAAAGATATTTTATAACACATCAAAATGTATTGTCAAACATAACAAAATAATAAAAATTATAGTGACATCTTGAGCAGAGGGCGCAAGACAGAATCTTGTTTCCCATTTTGAAAAGAAAATAACTGGAACAAAAAGAGCTTATGTATTACTTTTATTTGTAACTTGTAAGGCATGCATATGATACAATCCAGACAAACTGCATAGTAGTAGTTATACTACGAAGTGTACAGCCCCTCAATTAAATACCTCAGCTCATGCACTAGAGGTTTACACCTGCTTATAATAAACAATACTTATTATACCAAAGATAAAACTCTGATTATTAAATAAGTTACAAGCACATAACCTTCTCAATGCCAAATTAATCCACACTTACGCCAAGATAATTATAGCATCTTACCTCCACAGCACAGCACAAACAGTCATTTTCTCTCGAGTTTTCTCACTCCTGCTTTACTTCTTTCATTTGATATGATCATTGTCGTTAGGAACACATAGGCTTCCGGCAAAATGTTCCCAACTATACAGAATTTCTTAAATTACACAAGTCATTGCAGTGTAACCTGATGCTTTTCAATCATATAACTTGCATCTTCTGTTTCCATTAATTAGTCAAGTTTCCCGCCACATCTTCAAGGATATAACCAATTTGAGCCCACTTTTCTAACATGTTGGTTGTACTCATTTTGGGAACTCCATGGATGATTTGAGGTAACAACTAGTGATTAATCCCTCTTAGCGCAACACATAAGGTGCCAGTGAGTGATCAAATAACTAGCTAAAGAATTCATATGCTGGGGATAATAATATTTCATGCACCGTCTCTTTGGATGGCTTAAATTAGCATGCAACAGGTAAATTCTAAGGAAACCCCAGCAAAACCATGAAGTTGTAAGAGAAGATAGAGAATGGATTAAGGGCCACCAATGCAGTACCTACATATTGAAGGGTAGCTCCTAGATGCGAAAAGCAGGTACATCGGCAACTAGCAACCCTGCAACCTCTGAAAATTGTATGGCATAATGTCCCTCTTAAGGTTGTCCAAGCACTTCTTTAAGTATCTTCCGCGAGATATAACTTAAGACCTTTACCAGGAATGAGAAACTAAAATAAAGATAACTATTCCTATGCACTTGTTATACCATTACCACCAACTCTCCAATTCTAAGGAACAAGAACCTTCTCCATTGTCATAACTCTTAACCAATCATCACCAAATTTAGAGCCTCGTAACTATTTACATGTCCCTTTTCCTTGACATAGCACTGGTTGAACTTATGTACCTGCTGCCGACCCTAAATCAGTGTTGGCCTCTGCGACAGCAATGATAAGGGGTTGCCATCCTGATTGATGGTGTAAAATCCATTTCTTTATGGCAATTGCCATGTTTAAAATCTGAAGTATATTGCCCAAAGCAAGTTCTTTCAAGCACATTCTCTTTAAAATAGTAGCAGCTTGGTACCTGTGAAATAAAGGAGAGGGAATGCAGGACAGCATTTTCACAGTTAGATGAGAAACTTGGGCAGTCAACTAACTCAAAGCAGATTGATAAGCTTTACCTGCACTGAGAAGACAGAATTGCAGATCGTCCAGCAGGGGATGCCAGAAATTTCTGAATTTCATCCCACGTTGCTTTTGGATATTCCTTAGGATTACCACCTATAGGGTTCACGCATTTCCATAATTTCTCATTCTTACCAACATACAACTGCACAGCTCCTAAGTTCTGCTTCATGACCATCTGATGCTCAATAGCACTCTCAAGGGCCTTCTTAATGTCAGTATTGCGATGTTTGGGATCTCCATATCGAATGCAATCAGCTATATTTCCTTCAGTTGGCATCATCTTTTCACTCTTAAGGGTGTTCAAGGCAAGTAAGATAACTCCTATAAGGCCTTGGACATATTCTGAAGGTTTTGGGCATCCAGGAGTTCCCCATATAACATTAACAGGAGCAACATCGGTGGCTGTTGCTGATGAAGATGGTGGTGGATATTCTGGACAACCTGGGTATCTATCATTCGGTGTCTCATGGTATCCTGATGGCATCTTCTGCGTCATATGTCCATTTTGTGAGTTATTTAAGTTTACAGATTTTGGAGCTTTTTTCTTTGCATCATGTTTTTGCTCTCCATTTCGTCTCTGAGCAATTGGAGGGTTGTGAAAGCTGGTAGGATATCCAGAAATATTTGAGTTACCAATATCAGGCACATTTGTAAGCGGTGCTGAAGTAAAGGTAGTCCCATTGGGCTTAGCAGGGATTAGAGGAGGAGCATGGGTGTTGAGATTAGGTGGACGTGGATACAAACTACTTGCTGGAAAATCAGGTTGCATAGGTGGAGCATTTCGTTGCATAGGTGGAGCATTTGGTTGCATAGGTGGAGCATTTGGCCTTGGTGTATAATTTTGATGGTTGCCAGGAATATGTGTGACCTCACTCCAAGTAAAGTTAGGATTTCCAGGAACAAACTCTGGAGTAGGTCCACTTAAGGGAACTTTTGGGACACAAGTACCAGGTTGGTAAGAGTTTGAATTATACTGATCTTCTTGGGTCCAAACAGGCAAATTTGATGTTTTTGACCCATTTGTTTGGTTCAAGTTTCTTCGCATGGTTTTTCCTTTCTGTTTAGTTGTGTAAGGAATTCTCTGATTTCCCATATGGGGATTTTCAGAATAGGAATCTGATGGTTGCTTTATGTAATTGGCATCAGAAACAGAAACTGAAACTGGAATCTGTAAAGTGTCTGAACTAGATGTATAATTATTATCACCAAGTTTTTGTAATTCACCCTCTGATAGTGGTCGTCCTCCAGCAAGAAGACTAGTCCAAAGCCATACACTTCTAGCAGCTGCAATGAGGGGTGCAGATGCTCTTTGGGGCTGTGCTAGAAGAATATTGTATCTCCTCATCCGCAACTGATGGAGAGCATTAGAAAAGTCCCGATCACCAGAAATTAACAAATAATTAGCAGGTGCAGGATTATCCACTGCCCAGAACAACATGTCCACAAGAATCTTCTTATCACTGGCATCTTTAACACCTGTTCGCATAAAAATTATCAACAATTAGAAAACAATAGCTAAAACATTATTGTCTTCCACAAAGTATAGACAATCAAACGAGCCAACATAGAAAAAGAGAGAACCAATGTCAAGTAAGACTCATAACCCAGAAGAAGAAGATAAATGTAGAAAATCAGTTGAATAAGCAAAATCTGAGTAAAATGGATGCAGGAGGTATTATAAAAAACCCATAATGATGTTCAATTTTTCGGTATATTTCTTTTTGGTGTTCTGCTTTGCTTAAATTTCTCTTGTTCCTCTTGGTTGGTATAAAATGCAAGGCGTTAGGGGACATATCTATGTTAAATTGCTAATACATGCCATAAATTTTCTATATAGAGAAAGGGAAGATATTCATGCAGTATCCACCCCATAAATTCTCTCTTACTCTCTCTCTCTCTGCACAAGAACCAATTGCATACGCCACAAACTGAACTAATATTACGATACCCAAATTGATACTGAAAAAGTACAAGTATACCGTGTAAAAGTAAAGAACTACCCAACTCCCTTCTAATTTAGGAAACGATTTACAAATCCAAAAAACAAACAAGAGTAAAAGGCACAAATCAGTTATTACAACAAAACTGAAATAAAATCGATCCAGTTTCTAGGTTAGAGACCCAGAAGTCAAGATCCAATCTTTCTACCTCAAAACAACAAGAAAACATCAAAACCCAAAAACCCAACAAATAGATCACCAACACAAGAAATAAAAGGAGAAAATTAGTGGAGTACCAGCAGGGACATGATTGAGCGCGATGCCGGTACTGGACAGAGCCTGCTGGACAGCTGAGTGAATCCGATGGGTATCGCCATAAGCAGATATAGAAACTGGCCCGCAATAATTCATCTTGACCAAAGCGGAGCTAATATTCTGAGCTATGGCATGTGGGTCGCATTCTCTGGGTACTTGGCAATTCTCAATATCCCACCAAACCGAAGTCTTCGCCGTGACATATTGGGGCTCCGCTACTCCTTCACCGCCCATATTTTCTCCGACGATTGATTATTAATTGCCAGTGGTTCGGTTCTTGTGGTAGCGGAAATATAGAGAGGATCTATTTGGCGTCTAACAGACTAATAAGATCTCTTTTCACACAAGATTAGTCCAATTTCAGGGAGACGGAGATTACTTTTAAGTCCCTTGATGGTAGTTGCTAACGTGCGCTTCATTTTTGTGGAGTTGATAATGGCGTCATTAAAGGTCTTATGCTCCGCTTTGGTCTCTGATCTCGTCAATATGGCTGGTAATGAACCAAACTACACATTTGGCAGCCAAAAAAAAAAAAAAAAAAAAAGAACCAAACTACACGGGCCGGCTAGATAATGTTCGGTTCAACCCATTTTTATATTAAAACTCTATTTATTTCGTGAAAATAATTTATCTTTGAAAAATTTTTTTCAAGAAAAATATTTTCTAAAAAAATATTTTTTTAAAAACTTATTTTCTATTATTTGGTTATAATATTAAAAATTATTTAAAAAATATTAAAAATTTCAATTTATAAAATTATAAACATATTTAACTTATAATAATTTCATAATTTTAAAATTTTATTGTCAAGTATGAGAAAAAATACATAAAAATAATAAATTTGGTGATCGTCAGCGGCTGGCGGAGGCTAACGGTGGTTGGCGATGACTAGAATTGGTCATCAATAGTCGTCGGTAATGAATATCGGTAATCAGCAGATTAATAAATTTATATTTATATATTTTTCTTTCATTATAATTAATTTGTCAAAATTCGAAAAATGACTTCCCGTTTTGAAAAGATGAAGTCATTTTTCTTAAAAAAAAGTTTAGTTTTCTATTGACCAGAAAAATATTTTTCGTTGACTAATTTTCCAAAACGTTAGAAAATATGAAAAATATTTTCCGCGAAACAAACGGTAAAATTTATTTAAACATATTAAATTTAAATAAAAATATGTGCAACTCATTTAAATTTTTTTTACGATAATTTTAATTTATTTAATAGTAATTTTTAAATTTAATAATATATATTCCCTCCTTCCCATTATAATAGCTTTACAGTTAATTTCACACATTAAAAAAAATGTAATTTTTATAGTTAAAATGATACATTTTTCCTATAATATGATACATTTTTCCTATAATACCCCTAATTAATATTAGATGACTCTCTTTATTATAATTAGAAACCCAAAAAAATACTTCTTCCGTTTCAAAATATTTGTCACTTTAAAAATTTTATTTTATTTCAAAATATTTGTTATTTTAGGATTTCAATAAGGTATTTATTATTTTTTTTCCAACTTTGTCCTTCCTTTATTTCTCTATTAAACATTCACATTATTGATTTTTTTTTTTTGTACATCAAAATCAAAAGAGGATATTTTAATCTTTTTAATTTAGAATTATGACAATTAAATGACTTTCTTAATCTGTATGCCGAAACCTTACAAGATTAATATTTTGAAACGGATGTAGTATTAAATTATCATTTGGACATTCAAAGCCATTATTATTGCTAATTGACAATGGATAGATAAAATGAAATTACAAAACCAAGAAACCAAATTTGAACAAACACGATACATTCTAAAATCGGAGAAACATCAAAAATTCAAATTTTTGATAAAAAAAAAATTGAATTTCAGTAGGTGCCTAATACTGTAAATAAATATAAAGAGTATTAATATTTGACGTAGTTTTCCCACATTTAATAATATTTGCTTGATAACAATGCAAAATAAATAAAGGTATAATAGCAAATTAACAAATGAATTATAGTCTTAAAAAGGAAAGTGATCTATATTTTGAGATGAAGAAAAAAAAAATTATTATTATGGAACGAATAGAGTACATATTTTATTATAGAAATTATCCAAAGTGAAATAATATTGTGTACATTGATAATTTTAAAATAACTATTTTAATTTTATTAAATATATGATTAATTTTATTTATATTTTAAATTTATTAAGAAATATTTAAGCTTTATTTAAGTTTGTGAGACACATATGAACGTAATTGTATTTTACTAAATTCATACTTCCTCAGTCCCATAAAAATAGGTATATTTTGATTTTCACACATACTAAGAAAGATATAGTTGATGTAATTAAATCGATAAATTTTACTCCATTAACTAATATTAAATGACTCGTGTTATTTTATTAAAATTAAATGACTCGTATTTATAAAGATGCATATTAAATAGGGGCGTATTATGATACTAATAAATTAACTACTCTTTTGAAAATGAAAGTGGATTATAATTTATGACAAGTGAAAACAAAAAAAAGTGAGCCTATTTTTATGGGACAGAGGGAATGTCATCTAATAAAAATGTAATTGACCTAGAAAATAACTAAACTTTAGGATAATTTATAATGTGGTCACTAAACAATAATTTGATGTAGGAGAATACCTAAATTTTTATTTTTTTTCAATCGGAGGTCATATGAAGAATTACAGTCAGAATCCAACCGAACTTGATGACATGGCGAGACACCTCACCTTATTAATCTGAGTATAAGCACGCCACGTCAGCTAACTAGTTTTGACTCAAATAGTGGGCCCATCATCTTCGACGCCACCTCACCTCACCATCTATCTATCCTCCTACTCAGATAGTGCTTGGGTTTTCTTTTATTTCTCTCTCTCTCTCTCTCTCTCTCTCTCTCTCTCTCTCTCTCTCTCTCTCTCTCTCTCTCTCTAACTACACACGCCATGATACAACAACCATGAGCTATGCCTCCAGCTCCTGATGTAAAAAACGACGATGAACTGAAAGGGTGAATAAGTTTCTTCTCAAGATTAACATCAATGTCTTTCCAAAAAGAGAGAGAATTGATAGAGAGAACAGAGAGCTCACAGGTGCTGCAAAAAATTTTCAATGATAAACTATTTGGGAGATTAGTGGTGTTGAATTTGTTGATAAACAATTGGGGTTTCAACAAGAGATTAAAGGAAATGTTAGGGAGTAAATGTTTAAGTGATGCGCCAGTAGCTCTTGTATACAAATTTGATGATCCAGAGGATGAGGAGAGGACGAATAAGATGGTGGAGATTCTTAGGGTTTTAAGGCAGAGATTGTCAATTCAGGAATGTCTTATGAGTTCAACATTTAAATTAGAGTGATCACGTTAAAAATTACATTAAAATTTAGTGATTTTCCAAGTGAATTACCCTCTAATAAAAGAATAAAACCTAAATCTAAAATTAAAAATAATTTAATAAATGAATCAAATTTGAATTAATTTTTAGTTATACTCGTTGAGATAACATGCTTGATTTAAACTCTCTTATATGTTTAAGTTGAAATTAGTGATTTTTCAAGTGAATTACCCTCTAATAAAAGAATAAAACCTAAATCTAAGATAAAAAAAAAATACTTAATAAATGAATCAAATTTGAAATAATTTTTAGTTATACTCATTGAGATAACATGCTTAATTTAAACTATCTTCTATGTTTAAGTTAAAATTAATCTAGTAAATTTTTTGATTAATCTGACGGACCCAAATTTTACCTATGACAAGGTCCAAACCAGAGTATCCCAATTATCCTTAATCAAATTTGAATTTTACCCAAATTGAATTTGAACCAAATTAAAGTTGATTTCAAGTCAGGACCGATTAACCTGACCTGAACAGTGAACACCTCACCATTAGTGGTGTGCAAACACCGAACCTAATTGATTTTCTGAATTGAACCGAACTGAAATTACATGTTTGGTTCGGTTAGGAGGTTCAATTTGAAATTTTAAAGAATTTTGGTTTTCGATTCGATTTTAGAGGTTTGAAAATCAAACCGACCGAAAAATCGAAATTATATATTTAAATATATTTTTAATACTCTTAATATTATTTTTATTTTATAATAACGTTGAGTTCAATTTTAATAACATTGAGTTAAACCTTAACTACAAAGATCAAGTCATTATTATATATTATCTATCTTATTTTTATATTTTTATATTTTATATATTATTTTATAAATAATTATTTTATATTTTATATTTTATACATTATTTATATATAAAAATCAAAACCAAATTAAAAAACTATTTTATAACCGAACCAAACTAAAAATTAAAATTCAATTTAGGGAGCTTATTCAGTTTGGTTAAGTTTGAAATTTTTAAAAATTTTGATTTTTAATTTTTCAAATTAAATATGTAATAACCAGAAATTTTATTTTATTTAAAAATCTTATTTTGTATAGAAATATAATTATTTAATTACATGTATTACGTTGATATTTAAATTTTTAATTTTTAACTAAATTATTGGATTATTATAATTTAAAATATTATTTCAAATTGTGATTTTAATTTAAAGAATTATTTTCGTAATTCAAGAAAATTATTGACTTTTATTATTGATAATTGAAGTTGAAATTATCATAATTATATATATATATATATGTGTGTGTGTGTGTGTGTGTGTGTGTTTCATCTGATTGGTCCATTTTAATAATGGACCAATCAGGTTAAAGGATGAGGACGGGTAGATTGGGTAACAGGGAGAGAGAGAGAGAGAGAGAAAACTGGTTGTCGACCCACCGCGCAACACCGCCACCACCATCGCATTCCTCATCCACCGGCGATCACAAGGGGACAAGAATCGACTATAAAGGACGACGGACTGAGGCTCACGTGCCGCCCAAAGCCATCTGAATGCCCCTTTGCCGCCGAACCTGTCAGCCATAATTCCGAGCAATCTTAGTACCAATTTGAAGCTCGTGAGCTCAGGAGCATTTTGGTACCCACCTCGACCGGTGGGGACATCGGTAGCCGTTGTAATTGAAGAAAGAAAATTTCGGCCTCCTCGCCTTCCAAGGCATTTTTCGGCGAATCTAGAGAAAGTGAAGCAGCATCGCCGGCATTTATGGAATCAACGACTCACGATCTACAAGATGGTATGAGCGGCACCTCCATCCGCCACCGCCGACGGCGAGTGGACCTCACGTGCCACCGGTGATCCAAAAGTTCCAGTGAGCTATATTTCGTGTGTACGTCGCGATTCCGAAGTTAGTTTGTGAGAATTCAACTCCGGTAAGTCTATAACGCTATTCTATCGATTTATTTTAGTGTTTTAAATGCCAGAAATGATTGTTTTGCATGTATTTATATATATTTAGGTTTAAATTAATGATTTGAATTAAATTTAATAATTTATGTATTTAATTGAGTTAAATTTATATTAATCATAATTTCCTTTTAATTATATGGTAAATTGTTAATAAGTGAACAATTATTAAAATAATTATATAATTATGAGTTAAATTTATGTTCCTTAAATTAATTAACGAATTTGAGATTTATATAAATTTTCATGAATTTTATATTATGAAAAATATTTAATTCATTTTAAAGCAATATGTAGTTCTTTGAATAGTAATTTTTATGAATTTATTTATACGATATTTATATATTGTTTTAATTTAAATTTAAAATGATATATTAAATAATTAAAGTTATAAATGTTTCCTTTGCATAAGAATGTAAATTTTAGTATCCGAATTGTTAAATGCGTGAAAATGATTTTAAATAAATTAAATTGATATTAAAGGGTTTATAATTATGTATATATATATAATTCTTTTAATAGTTTTAATTGTCGATGACCTTTTCAAATAAAATGACCCTTTAAGTAAATTATTTTTAATAATGTTATGAGTATATTAATAGTAATCTTCTGTATATATATGCTTGCGTTAGCTTATTGAATAATGATGATAATTATGTAGGATTGATTTTTTTTAGCTAATTGATATATTGAAATTATTTTGATGATTTTTGAATTGGAGACCCAGGAGGGATCGTTGATATGTGATTGATTATTATGAGCCTTAATGGCATATTTAAAGTGTTTAATTTTTGTGTCTTAATGGTGTTTTAGAGGAGACTCTGTTGAAATTTCGGTAGAATCTTTAGAATTGTTAGATACGTCTTAGTTGGTTAGTCAGTGATCTGATGATCTTCATTTGTAGTCTAGTTGAGGTGTTTCAGGTGACTTCTAGTATATGTTTCGTATGGAGAGCTGGTTTGGTATTCGTCGAATTTGTGAGTGATACTTTATAATATATTTTTCTGTTTTCCATGCATCTACATTACTGTATGTATATATAATTATGCATTACAAATATCAATTGAGCATTTTGGCATATGAATGTGAATGGTTCATTAAATATGTGTTGCATATTAATTGTGAATGCTGGATGAGATTAGGATGACATAAGGACCACTTAGGATTGTGATCATAATATGATGACGATTGTGATTGATGAGCTATGACTGGTGTATGACGGCTGCGGGCTTACTCATCGCCCAGCATTGCTGTTAGTCGAGTCAGCTTTGTATGGCTTAAGCCAGAGACGGCTGCGACCTTATGTATTGGATTTTAAGAAACAATAGTTGGTTATAGAGATTGAGGTTTAAACAATATGCTCCCCAGATTGAGGTTTAGTGTGGTTCTTGTGATGATTCCCATCCTTGTATAATTATATGATTATATGATTATTTGTAAGTATGGAACGTTGCATGAGCATTAATACTAAATTGATCTTAGAGCATTAGGTTTGTATATTGGTTAGTATCATTCACTGAGTTGAGGCACTCACTCTTGTCTCCCTATTTTTTTTTCAGGTTGTAGGATGAGCCTTATTGTCGTTATTATTGTTGAATTTATCTGCCATCTCCTCCGACAGTGGATTTCATATTAATTTGTGGTTATGTATAATATTATAATTATAGATTCTGCAATTACAGTAGATTGATATTGTATTTGTATTAATACTGCTAGTTGGTACCTATTTGTCCGTATTATAGTATGATGAGATATTCTGCTAAACGGAAACCTGATGATAATTATGATATGATTTGAATGGATTTATTATGATGTTGGTATAAGTTCTGTTGGCAGATGGGGCCTTAGCCTATGAGTTATGATTCCCTGGTGTATTCTTGGTTGATTATACTGAATAGAATTTTTAAAAATCAATTTCAATTTAAAAACTTTTACTTTGAAAAACTTGAATATTAAAATAATATTAACAGAAGCAATTAATCAAAGAAAATAAGCAATTTTAAGTTTATATAAATATCTAAATCATTTAAACAAACAAGCAAATAATCAATAAATATAAGAGTGTAGGGAAAAGATATTCAAACACATGATTTATAGTGATTCGGCCAACTCTTTGCCTACATCCACTCCTTATAACTTCACCTTGAGTCTTTAGATATATATAGGTCTTCATTCCATACTCAAACAGCCATTTTAGTGCTCTAAAAATGGTACTAGACAAGTTCTAACGGTTATATAACGACTGTATTCCAACAGTTATATAACGGCTAGTTCCAACGGCTATATAATAACTATATTCAAAAATTCAAAATCTTGAGTTATAAAATTCCAAATGATGATCCGTTTTTTTTTTTTTTTGAAACTTGGAGAAGTCTACTACAATTTTGTAGTTTTGAAAAATTTCAAAATAATCCATATTCATGACCTAAAAAATCTGAATATTTTATTGCTCATCTAGTCATGATAGTTTGAACATATTTCAGTATTTCACCTAATGCTTATTCTATACACCTCGGATTGATGCAAGGCTTTTTGCATATGAAACTAGACTTACATAGATACAAATATAAAGAAGGGAATATTCAAAATCTATTTGTAGAATTAACACCACTAATTCTAATTGACATCATTTGTTGTTACCCAATCTGACAGTTTGAGCATAATTCAATTAAAAATTCGTAACTCCATTTTCCAAGCTCCAAAAATTACCAATTTTTGTTTTTGAAATTATACTGATGTAGCTATCTATCCATATATAGGTTGCATTCATAAACTATCCCAATTAGTATAGTTTATTCTTCAAACTTTAGTCAACAGTTTTACTTCCATGGAGATCATCATTCTTCACATGAGTTTCTTAGTTTCACATGCTCTTTTCATTTTCCTCATATGTTCTATTGCTCTTCCATCTTTATTGCTTTATGATTTCATTTTGATCTTCACATTTAATTTATTTACTTCATTGCATCAATGACAATCAAAGATTACCTACTAACAACAATAACACTAAACAAACTTGTTAGTATTAATAATATTTTGCATCATCAAAATCACATATGAAATCTTGAGTTCAACATAGACATATCAGGCTGATTACGAGTTTTGAAAGTCTTAAATTTTTTCATGTTCTAGTACCGGTCACGTGTCCCTAAAGTCGGATCGTGACAAAATTGAACCGAATCGATCGATTCACACTCCTACCCACCATTGACCATTCCTCATGACTTTTGCTGAGTCAAATGATAGATACATAGGTGGTTTGACCCTGTTATTTACAATGGTCGTTGGGCTCCACTCGATTAACGAATAGTATTTCCCCATGTATCCAAAACCAATGATCGTATGCCACTTCAGCCACATGACTCGTCATTTTGATGGGTTCCAATTTTCCAATTTATTTGGGCGTATGAATAGGAGGAATTTAAACTTACCTTTCTTTTTCACATTTAAATTGAAAACTATTAATATTTATTTATTAAAATTAATAACATAAAATTATATTTGTAATTAATATGAACTTAAAAGTCTAATATAATTATATAAATTATAAATTTATTAATAAATATAATGAAATTCTCATAATTTAGAATATTAATCAAAATTTTAAATAAAGCAAACAAAAAAGCTATTAAAAAAAAGTAAGGAGGAGTCTTTAAAAAAATAAAGGAGGAGTCTTTAAAAAAATGGTGATTGGCATTGCTTAATCTAAAAGAATACTAATATATTCTGAATGACTCTTACGTTCTCCATATCTTTCTCTATTTACAATTTAACCATGCTAACGTGCGCCTTTCTTTTTTATTTTTCAGAAAAATATATATAGTAGTATATTTTACATGCATGCAGTTTGTGGGAGAGTTTAACACATGTTGCTTAAACAAACAATTATATTTATTGGCATTGGCATGGACATGGTGTACAGTTTTGTGCACTTCATGTCAAACAATGTAAGGACAATAAGAGCAAGTTCCTAATCTAATTTCTCAAGTTTGTTTTACAAGCCTACATGGTTTCCTCTTTTTGCCGTTCTTTGTGTTATCTTTGTGGTTTCATAATTTAATGACTAATAGGATTAGTAGTATAGTGAAAAATTTGTAATTTATAATATTTTGTGTCGATAGATTCAAAAATTTAATTTGTATAGACCCTTAAATCCGAAACTTTTTTTTTTCGAAATCAAACTGTTTTGAAATAAAAAAGATCCGAGTTTTAGATTGATATAAATATTTTTTAATATCCAAACCGTACTGATCCGTGCTCAACCATGCATGTGACACACAATAAAACAAAAATAATTGTAAAATTTGGGTTTTTATGGACTTATGCGTAAGGCTCAAAACACAAGGGGTTCTTATGGACTCAAGATCATGTGATACAAAATACTAATAGATTTGAAAATCCGGCTTGTACTGACTAAGTAAATTTGGAATGAATCTTTTTTTTTTTTTTTTCATAATCAGACCATCTCAAAATAAAAAAATTAACTTTGGATCAATATATATATTTTTCAATATCCGAAACATACCAACCCGTGCTTATCCTTACGTGTGACACACAATAAAACAAGAATGATTGTAAAACTTAGACCTAGATTGTTTTGAATGATTTTGGTATTGATAGATTTTACAAAATTCATAAATTATAACTCAGTCATTTGTTTGATTTGAAAATTTGAATTATATTTCATGAATTTATTAAAATTTATCATGCTCTAAAATTTTCAAAAATGAATGATTTGAAAATTTACATGGAATATGAGTTTTTAATTCTATAAATTTTATTTAAATTCATAAATTTTAATAAAATCTATAGATACCAAACAAAATTTTAGAATTTTTTGAACTCATTAGCGAGGCCCAAAATATAAGGGGTTTCCCTGCTCGCAAAATCATATGACACATCCAATTAACTGATTTTCAAAACCACATAATTAAATTTGTGGAAACTTAGCTCAATTTCTTGGTCTTTACTAAAGACTATGTGAGTTTCTTATTATAAAGTGTTTGAAAAATTTGATAATTTTCAATGTGGAATTGTGCCTTTTGAAATACAATACATTTTACAACATAAATGTCATTTGAAAGAAAAATAATAACTAATAGTTTACTCATTCATCGGGTATGTATTTTGTAGAGGAGAATATGACGACTTCAAACCTTAGCATCCTTTTTATCCTTTAAAAGGTATAAAAGAAAGAAAAAAAGTTAAAAAAGAAAATTAATAGCAAAATATATGTTGGATTCCAAAACAATAGGTTGGCAGTTGGAAATCAGATTTTTTTTTTTTTGTACCACACAGAATTAGAGATTGCTTAATTAAGGTCTCTAATCAATGGAATAATAATTTATAGCTTTTGCTATTTCGGTATAATATTGGAACAAACAAGGACCCATTTATATTCTTGCAATATTATCTCTTCCAATAAAATAACAAATGCACTTCATTGTTTTTCTTTTCCTTTTTCTTCCTCTTGCCATATCTCTAATAGTCAAATATCTAATATTCCTTTTTAAATCACCAACTAACTATAACTATCATCCATTAAAATAAATAAATAAATAAATAAATAGAACTATCATTATTATCAGAGTGGACGTGAGAGTTTTAATATTACAATGTTAATTTATTTTTAATATTAAAAAAATGAATGATTAAATGAAAATATGCCTTTAATTTATGTGAGATTTAACAATTAGGTAAAAGAAAAAAAAATACTTAATAAGCTTCAACTGAGTGATTCATTCAATAAAAGAATCGTAGTTAGAGCCAATTCATGATTAAATATAAATATTAATAGTTGCTAATCTGCAGTTGAAATATTAAATATTGACAATTAAAAAATAAAAAAATAATAATATTTTAATATTAATAATTAAAATTTTAAAATATTAGTCTAAATATTTATATTTAATAAATTTTAAATTAAATTTTAAAATATTACTCTCAAACATGTCTTACATTGATTGAAAGTTTTAGCCCATTCATAAGAGGGATTTCAAAATAGACTAAATAAAAAAAGGCCCATCAAGATAGAGAGCCCACTAACCCGCTGGTCAACAATAGTATCCTACGGTGTCCACGTTTCCACGCGGCAAAATCGCAGCAATCCAGCTCAAAAAATTCGGATTTGCCGCGCTGCAGGTCAAACCGGAGAATCTGAACGCCAGCTTAGGATTTTGTCATATCACGAACCCGAGGTTCGAATACTCCGAACCAAAATCCCCACTACCAAAATCCAAAAACATCAAATCCGAACCTAATTCACATTATCTCTCCTCTGTCAGTATTGCTTAGTAACAGCGACTCTCACTAGTCACTTGCACAATAAAAGACAAAAAATCCCCAACATTAATTAAACCCTAAATTTGCGCCCTTGCTGTTCCTCTAATTTTCCATTTCTAGCCGTTGATCTTATCGGACCCCCCAAATCAACGCCGTCTGATTATATCCTCTGATATGGTGTGTTACAGTTTCTTCATATATGCTCATTTGTAGATTTGGCCATTTCTGCTAGCTGACGTTTCTCTGTCTCCTTCTGGGTTTTATCAAGCTGATTGGTATTGCTGAGTAAAAACGGATTCGTTTTGGGGTTAGATTTACTTTTGAAGGTTTCTTTTGCATATCCTTTTGAGTTTTATGTTTTTTTGTTTTGCTTTTTGGGAATTTAAAATTTTCCCGAGAAATTTTTTTTAGGGGACTTGTTTGTTTTGGAATCTGAATTTTAAAGTTTGAATTTTTTTTAGCAGACCCTTTGATTTTCATTGTTTCTGTCTCTAAAACTCTTGTGTTTCTCTCTCTACACTCGTCACATTTATTTATTGGTTTGATAGTGACAGACGCTTTGCGTGTATCTCTATCTCTCTCTACAGTGCTTGAGGTTGAGAGATGGTGCGGTATATGCCATATAAAATAATTGATTTTTTTTTTCTTGGACCAGATTTTCCCTAGAAAATGAGTATTTTTCATGATATGGTTTAATTGCATTAATTTGACTTGATTCGATTTTCAAACCCATCAAATTTCAAATCTTTAAGACCCTCCATGCAGTAGTTTTAAAAGTTACTGTCTTTTTTATTTAGTTTAGTAATTATAGATTTCTACTTCTTGGATGCCGTTTATATTAAATGCACAACTACCATTTTCAGATGCATGTTTCTAGCAGTTCCACACTTCAATTGCTTTCAATTCAAGCACTGCGTGGACCATAAGGGCTTTCATTTCTAAAACTTGATTCTGTTAGATCTTCAAGGGTGGGTTTCTCATATACTTGCCATTTGATCAAAACCATTAAGCTCTCATGTCGGTTTTGGAAAAACCATCATCAAGTTCATCTATTTCTTCTTCGCCATCGGTTTCCGTTAGAGAAATTGATCCGTTGTTGAAGGATTTGAATGAGAAGAAGCAGAGTTTTAGGCGGAACGTGGTTTCATTAGCTGCAGAGTTAAAGGAAGTTCGTGGCCGCCTTGCATCTCAAGAGCAATCATTTGCTAAAGAGACACTAACAAGACAGGCATGTGATTTGTGGGTTTGGGTTCTTTTTGTATAGTTTTTGAGTTCTTGGATTTAATCATTGTTGTCCTCTTTTTTATAGGGTCTTTTTGATTGTGGGGTCTCGTGGGTTTTGTTTATTAGAATTGAGGTTTGTGTGCTTTGAGTTCTTACAGGAAGCAGAGAACAAGGCAAAAACCATGGAAGAAGAGATTTGTATGTTGCAGAAGAGATTGGAAGAGAGGAATGGCCAGCTTCAGGCTTCAGCTTCTACTGCTGAGAAGGTCCCACTCATGTCACACCTTTTTAACTTTTATTTTTAGTTGCCTTTTAAGTTTCTTGATTTTAAATCCTGCTTTTGATTGATAATTTGAAATTTAAACATGATTCACTAGTGGAGATATTTGCCATAAGGGATTAGGTTGATCCGGTTTGTAATGTTGTTTTTTGTGTATCTTTTCACATGATTCGTATATTTCATCCTCATCCTTTAGGATGCATCTAAATCTCTTGGCTTTTATTGTTTGTATTCTTTGGCGGAGCCCATAGGATTAAAGGTTGACTGTTTGATTTTATATTATTCTTTCCATTTATTTGTTAATTCAATGATTCAAGAAAGTTTTGTCCTTCCTCATAAAGATGAAGCTGAGGAAAGTGATGATTTTGTTAATTAAAATAAATTTATATATTACACCCTAACTATTAGAGCTTGTATATGAACGGTGAGAAAAACAGCATCTACCATTCTCATTAGGATAATGTCGCTACTATTTTAAGGAAAAAAAGCACGGTCTCAGCAAACAAATTGGAGCTGCCACTTTTATATGTTCTTGTACATTGTCTTCTGGATGTATAATTGGACGGTAATAAATTTTTCTTGTTCATGAGATTGACAATAGATATGATACACATTTGGAATCATTAAATTATGTTTGTTTTTACCAAACAAGCATAGTCTGGTTGGTATTTCTAATAAAATCTTAGGGGGAGGTCATGAGTCCAGCAATAGCCTTGCATCCCAAAAGTACCCAAAAAAATCATCATCTTTAAATTATTAGAAGTATAATTGGACATTAGCTTTTCTTTCTTAGTTGAGTTGATAACATATACAATACTTAAATTATTTGAAGTATAATTGGGCAACAAATTTTCTTGTTAGTAGAATTGATAGCATATAGAATATGCTTCCAGAATTATTAAATGCAAGATTGAAGTTAATTTCTCTGTAATAAATGCAACCCAATTGCTTTGGCGGCCATGATTCCATATTAAGCCCTAATCTCAAGGTCGAATACCTTGAGATTAGCTGTGTATCAACTCATGTGCTGCCAAAACTTATATTTTGGGCATTCTCCTAGATTCTGTTGGGTGAAAAATCACCTTTGTGCATATGCTTTTGCCTGTCTGTTGTGCCTATCAGTTTTCATTGGGTATGAATTGAGAACAGAGTCTTCAAAACTGTCTCACATATCTAGTAAACTATCGCATAAAAAGAAGCTAAATATAGAGCATTTGTATGACTAGAAACCTTTGTCTCTCCATGAGGGTAAACAGCATTTATGCTTTAAGCATATTGTAAGAGCAAATGCCTTTCTGCACTTATCATTTGATATCGTCGCAACTCAATTTAAAAGGAAAAGTGTAATTTAAAGATAAAGAGTACCAGTGATGAATGCATGGAAGATAATGCAAATGTGCAGGATATTGATGCTGGGAATGAAATAAAGATCAAGGCTTTTGGCAAGCTCTATTTCAATAGACAACTTCATTGGCAGGAAGTTTGAGATTTGACGCATCATTTAGCATCTACAGTTTATTTATTTCAGGCGATTATCTTGGACACTTCTCCATGCTGGGGTTCCTCCTACTTACATTTCTTAGTATGTCTACTGTCAGATTATTTTTATTGTCTTCCAAAAGAAGAGTCATAGTGGTAAGTTGAAGAAACTAAATGAAATAAAATGAGAAATCAGTATGTTGAGACTGTCCCCCTTGTCTATGTTCGTACGTTGCTTGTTTAAAAATATACCTGCAATGCAATACAACCATTTATGGATACTCCTAAGTTATACTTTATCATTTGCAAGTTTCTCACTGTCTATCACTTAAGTTGTTCTGATTTTTTGTCTTTAATGTATAACAGTACCTTAATGAGTTGGATGGTCTTAGATCACAGCTTGCTGCCACTCAAGCAACTGCTGATGCAAGTGCTGCATCAGCTCAGCTTCAGTGTTTAGCACTGCTAAAGGAATTAGATATGAAGAATAGTTCATTAAAAGAGCACGAGGATCGCGTAACTAGGCTAGGAGAGCAGTTGGACAATTTACAAAAGGATCTTCAGGCAAGGGAATCTTCCCAAAAGCAATTGAAAGACGAAGTTCTTAGAATTGAGCAAGACATTATGCAAGCTATTTCCAAGACTGGAGCTGGTAAAGATTGTGAACTAAGGAAATTATTAGATGAGGTTTCGCCAAAAAATTTTGAGAAGATCAATAAACTTTTGATTGTTAAAGATGAAGAAATAGCCAAATTAAAGGATGAAATAAGAATTATGTCTGCCCACTGGAAGCTCAAAACCAAGGAACTGGAATCACAGGTGCATCCATCTTCCGACTTCTATATTTTTTACTTTTTATTTATATCGTCATTTTCAATGTCTAATTTTTCTTTGGACCTGATTATTTATGAGATTTTAACCTTTTCATTGACAGTTAGAAAAGCAGCG
Source organism: Vernicia montana (assembly GCA_949750685.1). NCBI lineage: Eukaryota > Viridiplantae > Streptophyta > Magnoliopsida > Malpighiales > Euphorbiaceae > Vernicia > Vernicia montana. The sequence goes on from CATKHJ010930055.1 coordinate 27,827, forward strand.
GCGAGCTGATCAGGAGCTGAAAAAGAGGGTGTTGAAGTTGGAATTCTGTCTTCAGGAAGCTCGTTCTCAGACACGAAAGCTCCAAAGGGCAAGTTTTTTATGCCTTCACTCTTCTTCCAAGCAAGAATTGTGGCATTGACTGTCATAGATAAGATTTCCATCTTTGTGCTATTTTGCACATAAGAAGAGCATCGTGCATGCAAATTTAGTATGTGCCAAACCTTAAGAGCAATTAGCTATAATTGACAAGATGGGTCACATCCTTGTGGTGTGCAAACGGCCACATTTTTACTTGCTAAGCCATTAAGGTTTCAATCAACTGAATGGTCCACAACATTATACTCTTGTGGGTGACTTTAAAGTTCATTAGCTGAATTAATTTTAGGGAATATCTATTAATGAACTTTTTGCTAGGATGATGTTCATTAAGCTATTCAAAAGTTATTTTTCTTATATTTTTCTATTTCTTCTAACAGATGGGCGAGCGAAGAGACAAAGCTCTTAAAGAACTCAGTGAACAGTTAGCGGCAAAACAACAGTCTGTAGCTGTGGGTAATAATGATAAGCAAAATTTCTGGGAAACTTCTGGATTCAAGATTTTAGCTTCCATGTCAATGTTGATATTGGTAGCATTTTCAAAGCGATAAAATGATTATCTTGTCTAGTTGCTGTGTATAAATATCCTGGTACCTTGAGTTTAGGGGAGTAGCAGAGGCTATTTTGCTTTTACAAATGCCCATAGTAGAGATTCTCTTTCATATGTAGCCGTTGTCATAAGCACCCTTCTTTTTTAGGTGCTCTTATCTTTAGAATCTACAAATATTTTATCTTGCAATTTGGCTACATAGGGTTAAAGACAAAAGAAACCCTGGAGTGCAGGGTGAAAATGACAAGATGTTCAATGTTGATTATGTTACTGTAATTAGAGTAATGAACTATATATTGTGCAACCTACATTTTTCTGATGCTGAAGATGTTGGCCTAGTATGATTTTAAATTCATGAATTTGATTAAAATCCATGAAATAAAAAAACTCATATCTTATATGAATTTTTAAATTATTTATTTTTAAAGATTTTGGATGTAATTTAATTTTTCAAATTAAATAAAAAATTGAGTTACAATTGATAAAATTTATCACTGAAATCTTTTAAAATAAATCATGCTATAGCTATCAATTATTGGCATAATTGAAGTCAAATGTTTGGTACAACAGTGCCTCATTTAAATTTAATGATTTTGTAGCACAATTAGCATCCTATGCACAAGGAATCATTGTTGACTCATAAATCATTGTAGTTGTTTGACACAGGGGTTCTTACTGTTATGGTCCTTATGTAGTCTGGTTCTGTTTTGGTAGTAAGAGTATATTTTTTGACTAATTTGCACATGAAATAATTAGAGCATCTTGAAAAATAAACTGAGTTATCAATAAAGTTAACAGGCCAATTTGGCATCAAATGATTAATTTATGTATCCAATAACTAGACTTGTGAAATATTCTCACCCTAATAGGTAGGAACCAGGTATAATTTGGACTTTTCCCCCTTTCCTTTCTCAAAAAGTCAAGACTCGTCTAATTGAGAAACTTTTTTTGCAGTTACACCATTGTCCTTTTTATGCAATTTCCACTCGCCAGTAAGTTTCTTATGCGAGTTCAACATTTAATTTGAGCAAGCAAGTGCAATACAAATACAAATACTAAACTAGCAACTTTGCTACTTTTCAAAGATATACAGGAACAAAATTGCCTTTGTACTACTATTCAACTTCATTACCTTTTGCTACTAATACCTAAGATCAACCTGACCAACCTAACATTAAACATGTAGTAATTATGTTTCATGTAGGAAATTAAATTGTACCTTAAGCAATAAACATCTTTACATCCGGGGCAAGCTCTAGCAGGCCAGTTCATCTTTAGCAAGAATTAGTTTCTATAATTTAGCTGTGTGGAACTCAGTTTCTGTTTCTTTCCTGTAAAGATGGTGGTGTCTGCAACTTTGATCTGCTTTGGAAGCACGAGCTTCCAACCAGCTTCCAACCAGCTTCCAACCAACTAATGTACATTGAGAAGTGCCTCATTCTACATTTTCAGAATGATTCTTTTGGCTACTAAGTACGTTATCAGAAAAATGCACCCAATTGATGGTTGCAAAGTAGCCGACTTGGATGTGGAAGTGCTGACACCAGGAGGGGCGTCAGACCCAAAAACTGTTGTGCCACCTGAGCCAGGGCTACTTGAGTTCAACACTGATGGTGGAGTAACAGTTCTGCAGAAAGTGCATGAAGTTCATTGAGTTATTGAACTAGTCCTAAAGAGTTAAAAAATATATACATATGAGACTGAACATTTTACCCTGATGATACTCCACCCCCTGGAGATGATGGTGTTGTTGCTGGATTTGTAGTTGAAGTTGATGGTGTAGGCAATGATGATGTTGACGACGACGATGGAAAAACGCAGGAACCAGTGCCTGTTACAATGTTATCAGGGTCTTAGAAATAGTATTTTTTTTTTATTTGTGACATGAAGAAATTTTAAGAACTAGGACGCAACAACACTAAGTCAAGCAGATTTCTTACTTGGATTGTTACTGACTATACTGGCTGTGCCTCCAAAATCACAACTGGTTGCCACAGGATTCTTCTGGTAATAGCTGTTGAATGCATATGAGGCATGATTTTGGAGAGTATTCGGATTATAACAGCTCCCACCTTGCTGGATCTGTGAACAATCAGCACCTCCCATTCCACATGCATAATCAAGTGCTGATTGAAGTGCAGTTTCCAATGCCCCAGACTTTGCTACACACCAGCTCTGTCCTGGAATTGCTGGAGCATTAGTTGTTGCAGGAGGTGACACAGGATTCGTGATTGGTGTTGTGACCGGAACATTTCCTGGTGGAGCAGGATATGTTGTCACAGGATTAGTTATCGGCTGCACACCAGGAACTGTGACAGGTGCTGGTGTGGTTACTGGATTGGTGATTGGTGCTGGTGGATTAACAAAAGGATTTGTAGGGGGAACCATAACAGGTGTGGTGGAGGGGATGGTCACAGGATTGTCTGTAGGATTAGTTGGTGTTATAGTGACAGGATTAGTAGCAGGGACAGTGACAATTGTTGGTGTGGGATTAGTCACTGGTGGGTTGATTGAATCATGTGAAGTAGTTTTCAAAAGTTCTCGGCGAAAATAAGGGAAGATCTGTTCATGTTCCCTCTTAAGCTCTTTTTCTGCAAAATTTTCCATAGAAGACACTTCTGCATATAATTCAACTATCTGACCTGAAATTTTAGTGTTCTTTAAAGATTTTGGCAATTTAGCAGCAAATTCAGCTACTTCTTTTGAACTAGGATCTACAAGGCTCTTCACTGTCATGACTATGGCAACATCTTTACACGGAAATATAGAAGTGGCAAGTTTAGCTTTCTGGATCATTGATCTGAGAAAAAGATCTCCCATGCTCAATTCTACACCATTTTCAGTATTGTCTTCTACAATGATAAAAGAACTAGATCTCTTGATAAACCCTAAAACCCTATGCAGGTCATTTTCTTGTGTTCTATCCAAATTCTCCAAGAATGACAATGAAAATGCTACTGATACCTTCACTTCACGATCAAATTTAAAACTACTGAGAATCGAATGGATTGATCTTAAGGAGGATAAAAGCTTGGACAAGTCATTGCTGCCTCTAACTATGATACTTTTGATGTTAACATGAGGTAGAAAGGTGACAAGATGGGTTTTCAGCCAAAAAATAGCAGATGATTTAGAATTTGCAAAATTCTCAACTAGGCTTTCATTCAAGTAAAAATCAACAGACACATTAAATTTGGACAGTGTGCTTAAAACCCTATGATCTGCAACAAAAACTCGAATTTGAGATTCAGTGACCTTGTTTAGTTCAAGAATTGATAGTGTTCTACTAATTGATGAAGCTGCAATGCTCCCTCTGGCATTATAGGATAAACCCACTTGAGTTCCTGCAAAAAAAAAAAAAAAAAAAAGAACTAACATAAAAAAAAAATCTGCAAAAAACAGCACTGATTTATCACCATATTTATATCAAGATAATTGGAAAGATCTTATAATAAGCTAGTGCCCTAACCATGATAATAAAAATAAAATATATTTGTGTTCCTAATTAGCTTATTTTTCAATTCCTCAAAATTTTGCAAGAAAGGGGGCAAAAAAGAATCAGTAGAAAACCAAGTAGTTGCTTACCAGAAGAAGAGAGAGTGAGAAGAAACAAGAAGAATAATAAGAGGCACTTAGAAGCTAATTTGGCCATTTTTAATGGGAGAAGTTTTTTTGGGTTTTAGGAAGAGAAGAGAACCCAATTGGATTTTTAATGAGATTCAAACAATGGCTGTGCTTAAAAGGGAATGCACATAGAATTGGGAATAAAAGACATTAGAGAGAGAGATGAAGTGTTGCAGATAAAAGGTAAGGAGAAAAAAGGGAAAGAAGTAAAAAAGTTGAAGGAAGATAACTATGTTACGATGTAATAATAAAGAAAAGATGTTACTTTGTCATGAAGGATGGGGTTGGAAATGTTTAGCTTCTTCACAGTACAGAGAATCATCCATCGCCTTTCTTTCTTTCTTTCTTTCTTTTCTTTTTTCTTTATCTTTCACAAAGAAGCAGTCTCACTAAAAGACAAGTTGCAATCTCTCACATGTTCACATGCATGATGCATGTCGACTTATTCTTGTAAATATGACCAAAGTTGATGGGTATTTGCTCAGAGCACATGTTCCTAAAAAGTTAGCAAAATTCTAGTGATGTCTAGACATGTCTTGGCAGATTAAGATGGTTGGTGATTACCAATAAAGTAAATAGTAAGCCCTAATATTTTGCCTTGATATGTGCTTTATACATTTTTAACAAATATATATAATTCCCTGTCTTGGGGTAATAATAGACTCGTAACAATCTTTTGTATCAAACTAAAAATTTATAAAAATTTGGCCAAAAAAACTAAAAATTTATAATGATATCCTTACCATATTAAAAGTTGATTTGATAAAATGGTGAAGTTGCAACTTGCAAAACAACCAAGAATGAAAGAAGACAGTAGAATCATCAAGGAGATTCACAAGAATGCATGAATCTTAATATCCAAAAGGAATATTGTTGTCAGCCTCCATTAATCTATCCCAAGTTTAAACCATTAAGGATTTAAAGCTGGTTGGACAATGTAAAAAGAAGATATTGAAGTCAAATTAGCTTACCTCAACAAAAACTATAATAAATTTTAATTAATGACTAAAAGCAATAAAAAATAAAGAGGTTTTGGATTATTAGAACTAAAATCTCATTTAAAGTTTAAGATATTTTCTTCTTGGATAAGATCTTATGTCAATATAACATTTATTATGTAAACTCTTTCACATTTTTTTCCAAAAAACTTTATATATAGGATACAATATAGATAATGTATAAACTTCATTCCCATATAGCAAATCGCTTGTGGAGAGTAATAAAGCCAAAGCCTTTTACAAGGTGATGCAAGCGGTGAATTTACCATGGTTTGTAAACCAGACTAGCCCCGCTAGCTCAATCCGGAAAATTAAAATTTGATATTCAGGCTGCGAGAAAAATGTGGTGAATCGGCTTTATCACCCAATGACTTGGTCCTGATTTTTTTAATTTTTCAAGTATTTGTTGAATTTGGGTTCGGATCCTGAATTTATATCCATATGCTTATTTCTGCGAAAGAACTGACTACTTTTTTATCTTTAAAAAAAAAATCTTTTAATTTATACCATTTTAACTTTGTATTTTTTCAATATAAAATAACTCAATTTTCTTAGTATAAAATTTATTTTGAATTTCAAATTATCATTCACATTTTCAGTATTTTAAATACATATTTAAATTTATATTCTTACATAGGAAAATACAAATTCGGATAAATCTTCCACTATCAATTAGTGAGATTCACCCGAATTTAAATTTCAAAATAATTACTTAATGAATTAATTTATTATAATTTTTTAATAATAATTTTAATTATATATATATTATATTTATTTTTAATATATAAATAATAAATATATAATATTATTTGATTTTTTTTTTTTTTTATCTGTGACTATGCTTTCTATCAATTTTAAAATCGGTTACGTTTGAAATAATTGGAATTTACCTTTCTACCAGCATTATTAATGTCACTTTCTCTCTCTAGATGTATATATATATATAATATATTCCATTAAGTGGGGACACCCCACCATGTGGAATAATATATTGTGCTTCTCTTTGATGTCAAAAGCAAATAGTCTGACTCAATCACAGCCGAAAGCAACCAGCCCCATTACAGCGAATGTTCAATATGGGCACCTTCCATTTATGTCATATTTGCTTTTCTGGTTTTGTTTTGTTTTTTTAAAAAAAAAAATCTATTGTCTATACCAATAAAGATTTATTCTAACATTTTAAAAAAAAGTAATTACCAAATCAATTTATTTTGCATTTCTTTTAAATTTATTTGATTATTTATAGATTCCAATATACTAATTAAATGAAATAATTTTTATAAGTAGTCGATTAAAAGACATTTTAGAATCATTTTCGTTTTATGTTTTGGGTCAAGAGACTCAAGACAGAATCAGGGAAAGAAGGAGAAGGTGCAAATGATATTAATCACTTAACACATGTCCACAACTTTTGGAACATTTCATGCGGATTTCTGGGCAGAAGATATAAAGTAGTCTGCTGATCCTTTTTAAGCATTTTCCATAACCTGTGTGTTACTTGTGAATGTATTTTCTGGATGTTAAAGAAAGTGAAAAATTAAATTAAATTCTGTTTTGAAAACTAAAGAGAACTTTCTTCAAATGGCTGATGTCACTTTGCTGCATCTTCTTGTTTGTGGGTGCACACCTGTAACATATTTAATCAAGATATGCAACTCTGAGAAGAAAAAGGAGATTCACAAATAGCAACTCACATGTGGTTTTGGAAAGGAACAATAATATGTTTGGATTGGTAGATTCAAATGAATTTCACAATATAACTGTGAATCCAATTCTGGAGCTGATTAGTTGAATTCATGTTTACTTACACAAACTCTTATGAAATAGAACCAACTCTTAGAACAGAAAATGTGATAGATACTTTTGTATATAAATTAGCACCCATTAGCAATTACTAATTTAGATTGGTATGCATGTTCATCCCAAATCACAAAACTGTGATCATGTGCATTTTTTCCCTGCATTTTTTGTACAATTATCTAACCTCGCCTGAGCCCAGAAATGTAAAAGAAACAAGCTGTTTTCTTTTCCAATATGAAGTGCCACCTCTGCTTTTTTTCATTTACACTATCCTATCAACAAGCAGGTCACTGAAGAAAGGATCAAATATAGCTTCTTTGGCTGAATTATACTTGTCCAGACGCTTCTTCAATGAGCGCAACTCTCTCTCATTTTTCGAGGAACGTTCCTGGTACAACATAATCTGTCAAAACTTACATTCCTCCCATTGTCTCAATAAGCACAAGCACATTAAAGATTTAACATGCATCTAATATAGCCAATTCACTCCACCAGAGATGTAATGGACCATTCGTATCATGATGTAATGATATTTGTGACCCCAACTTTACTGAAGTAGGTGTTTTTCATAGAAATCAATTTTCGGATATTTGAAGATGTTCTAGGAGTAACCTATAGCTATTCCACATTGTTATGAAGTGCATGCATAAAGGATGGCAATAGCATATGAAGCTGAAGCCTGGAGCAGCAGCAGACTTTGATATGTTAATGGTCATTCTTTTCCAAATCTCTAGTAACTAGTAAAATGACTTACAAATGATTTCTTCAGGAGTAATATATCCACTAAGTACAGCAGCCATAAAACATTTGTTCTAGGAAAACTGCAGAATATGAAAATGAATAGAGTTTAGTATTTATAACATTCTACAAACAACAAACAATTAAGTTAACTGAAAATATGAATCATGAGCGAATGAGATCTCAATGCTGCAGTTAAGTTTAGTTAACAAATAAGGCTTCTTTTGTTTGTTGAACAGATATGAATATTTAACTGCCCCAGATTTAATTAATGCCTGATGAGTATAATGATATGGAACAACACCACCGCATTTTTCTTATACATTGAACAATGACAAAGTACATATGAAAGCATATTACCTTCCTTCCCAGAAATCTTCTGTTACCTCCTTCATCTTTCTATAAGTTTCTGCCTGCAAGTGATATTACGAATCAATAAGCCCATTTTCTTACATTGAATTAGGAAAATGAATCTGCACTTATTATTCCATTCTTACTTGTCTATCACCCTTTGGACCTTTAAAGAGATAAGGATCTGAGGAGAGGTCCAGAAAGAGTATATCTTCACCTGTGCACATACAAGTTTGTTAGCAATAATGAAGCAAGTTCAAGTTTAACCTTTAACGTAGCAAACATAAAGAGAAAAAAATAAGAACTTTCACCAGTATTGATTCTTGACAGAGTGAAATCAATTATTGATATCACTAATCCATATGTTTTGACAAATATTTTCTTTCCCTCAAGGATAAACTGTATTGCAGCAGATTCATTTCGACTTAACAAAATGTTTCCCCTGGAGCAGAAATAATCCTAAATTAGCATTCATACAGGATAAACATACAATATCACTGACTGCAAAAATAGCCAGACCAGTGCAGGTCACGGTGCTCAAATTCAAATGCAGCTTCTGCAACAGCTAAGGCTGCTGTAACCTGCAACACATACCCAGATACAAGTTAATAGTAGACAAAAGCTCAGAGAATGGCCTAAAAATTTTTCTTTTTACCTGAACCAATAAACTCCGTGCCTCATCGAAATTCAATAAAACAAAGCTTTCAAGGTCCTTGCCACCGTGTTGCAGTACAAACACAACATAGCACTGCAAAATGCAAATGCTTTACTATAGTGTGTAAACCTAATAAAGAACATCTTAAATGTTAAGATGTATACAGCAATGTTTGGGACCGATTACTCTGTAGGACATCATCACCCCAGGGCACCAATAAATGAGAGAGAGAAGAAAATGGTAGCATATTTTAAACTATAGCCCCACACATGTTTTCAGAATTTTGCATCTTTTCAGCCAATTCATGCACAAAGTTACATAAAAGATGCATGCTTAATTGTGTGTCTGGAAGGGGATGCATTTTATATAAACAAGTGAAACATATATTTATGTTAATCAATTCCAATGACATGGACAAAGTTAAACCTGTTTCTCTGGAAACTCCTTAGGGTGATCATTTTCTGAACTGTGTTTGTCATCCCAATCTTCCCAAGCACTAATCAATGCACTGTCATAAGGACCCTGGCACACCCTTAGACTGTGGAATAAAAAGATAGTTAGAATTCACTGAATGTCAGTGTATCTTACAAGTATTGAACTACAGCAAGTATATAATTCTATACTAACACCCATCTTAAATTATATGTGGGCTTAAGTATATCAGCTCGGGCAAATTCAAGCCTATCTAGCTTCAGTTTAAGCTTCATGCTTTTGAGGGTTAATCTTGATGAAACCCAACCCAATGCTAACACCACTTAACATTGGTTTGAGTGGAGCAAAGTCAGACTATGCCAGATGACGTTGTCATCATCCAATGTGAAGAACCATTGCATGTATATAATGCAATGAGGCTTTCATCAAGTCCAGGATGTAAGCCTAACAAATAAACTCAATGTAAAGTTGCACTTATTGCACATTGTCATTCCAAAAGATGCTAAGCAGTTGCAGAACTATAGGACTTTGGAGTAGTGAGTAGAATACATACTCTAAGGTTTCGATGAATGTTGTGCATGCATTGTAGGCATCATCATCATGTCTTCTTAGATGATTAAGAGTTCGAGAAAGTACAACCTCCTCAAGAAGTTCTTCTGACCTCTGAAGCATAGCAAACAAATGGCTCAGCAAAACAAAGCTAATCCATGAGAAAATTAGCTTTAGAGATGCAACTAAGATTAATACCTTTTGTATTTCCCCATTCACTTTCAAGTCTCCATCTATTGGAACTATTTTACAAACAGTATTTCCAGCTTTAAAGGCTTCTCCGTATGTACCTTCTCCCACTTTGGTAATATTTTTTGGGTCACTAGTTCAAGAGAGTTCCATTTTCGTTAGCTCAAGAATCCAGGAGCTGCATTCAAAGTTGTAACAGTGCAAACAAAGTAGAAAATAAAATGTGGAACAATAAAGCAACAATTATAACCATTGCTAATATAAATTATGAATTATGATAAATGTGCTGATTCCTAACTTTAAAAACATCTTCTAAGTTTGAGCAACTCATAGAAAAAACCTTTTAGAAAATAAAAATTTAAAGATAGAGCACTACATGTTAGGACTAAGGACAAACCAATATTTGGTGAACACATCCAGCAGAGTTGATGGAACCAACTGTCCACAGACCGCCAAAAGTGAAGAAAACGGATCCACTGAAGTTGATGTTGACGCTAAAGATAGTTTATTAATAGCAGCTTCAATGTCCTTAGAATCAGAATTCCATTCAGGCACATATTTACTGATCGAGTAGGCACTAATTCTTCTTTGAATAGAATGCAGACTTAAATTGATTTTTGAAGAAGATTTTTCTGGGGTTTCCAAATTTATGATGCTGAAATCATCACCAGAAATAGGTTCCAAAGGCATGACTGGAGTTTCTAATAACTTTGACAGTGTACTAGAAGGTCCAGAACTGTAATTTAACTTCTTCGAAATAAACCATTTCTCTAATCTTGATGACAGATGTGGAATAGGATTGACATCAGTTTGATTGCCAGTGGCCCATGTAGCAGAATTTTTGGGTGAGGGGCTCTCCTCAAGCAACTCGAAAGCATCAACCTCTTGAAAGTATTCCCTTTCTTTCTCAAAGTTTGGAGGCTTTACAGCCTTTCCCTATAAAAACCAGAAATGAAAGTAAACAAGTTTGAGTACCCAACAAGAACGAAAGCTACTAACTTGTTTTATGCCTTGGTGAATAACTGTTATGTTACATTTACACCACACGAGGAGAAGCAGTAAACAGAGATAAATTCTTACTTTTGGAACAGGCGGCCTGCCCTTTCTTTTTGCCTGCTTTTTTTTAGGTCGATTGTCCACACACGCAGCAACAGCAATACTTACTCTCCCTCTGCGTCAAGCACCAAATTAAACAATAAAAACATGAATTAACAGCAACACAAAAACGAATTTAGAAGAGAAACATTAGTTTAAGAGGGTACATGAGATGCATTCTTAGAAAAAGCTTGAGCAAAAGTTTTAGATTATAATCCTCAACTGATAAACCCCCAAAAGCATACGAAATACCCACTACCCAAAAGCATATCAAATGTATTATAATCCTCAATTGATAAACCTCCAACATAATACAAAAGGGAAACTATAAATTTAGAAATAAATAAACTTTCATAAACAAGAATTGAGAGCATTAGGGTTGAATTGAACCTGATTGAAAGGGAACGATTCCAACTGACCCGCTTAGTGGCAGCAGCTAAACTCACCCGATTCTCCTTATTCGATTCCAACTGGTTCCTGTGAATAACAAAAAGTGGGAAATGGATTTTTCAAAAACGAAACAAAAGACAACTCGAAAGTAAATTAGAAATAGGAAATTGAGGGGTTTATAGGCTTTACAAATTGACATCTGGAGGGGTTTTCTGGGGTCCTCTTCTTCGATAAATCACTTCAATCTTCGTGGGTTGTTGCTCTTCGGCAATGATTTCTGACCACAAATCAACTTCATTTCCACCTGAAATATCCCCTTATATGTAGAAATTATCATGCTCTGGTCAGAAAATAAGAAAAAAAATAATGAAATTATGGATTAATCTGAGTACCTGCTCTGGAACTGGAACCCATATATAATTAACGGTAAATTCAAAGTTAATTCTCTTGACAAGATCGGTGCAGAGAGAGAGAAAGAGAGTTTGAAATGGGTTTCTGGGCGGGAGCAGCCTTGGGGAAGAGTAAGTTCAGCAATCGCTTAAAGGAAAAACGGTGCGTTTCGTTGACTCAATTTTCCTTCTCTCGTTTGGATCTGGAATTCTGATGGAAAGAAAGCCCAACTCTCAAGTTTGCCTCTTCTGCCTTTTTTTTTTTTTTTTTTTTGGTAAATTAATATTTAATCCTTGAAATTTGGTTAAAATAATAACTTTATCCTGTAATTGAAAAAATCACTATTTAATCTATATAATTTTATTCCGTTAAGCAAAATGATCATTTTATCTATTTTTAGACGTTAAATATATATAAAAATACTTAAATACCCCTTATTTCCTTTTAAATTTTATCCTTGCTGCCATTGTCTTATTGTCTCTATCTTTTTCCTATTTTTGCTAAGTTTATTAATTAATTTTTTAAATATAAATTAATAATATTTTACTCCTAATAAAAATTAATTTCTTAAATATATATAATTAATTTCTTAAATATAATTATTTGTAGTTATAGATTATATTTACTCTAAAATCCATTTGGAGCAAGATCAACTAAGAAGCAAAAGTGTTATCGGGATTTTTTTGTAAGTTCAGATATGTGGCTTATGGGCTTGGAAGCATTGGCTAATAATGAAGTTAATGTGTTCGTGAAAAGTACTCGGATAACTAAAGTTGAGATGAAGAGAGATGAAGGATTGGGTGTTCCTGTAGATGAGAATCAGAGGGTTTGTGCATTATATATATTATGAAGCTTTTGAAGATTATTATAATCATGAAAGTGAAAGAATTTGAGAGAGAGAGAAAGGAAAATTAGAGATGAGGGGGTATTTTTAGTACAAAATTATAATATTTTATATTAAAATATTATTTTTATAGTTAATTAACAGAAAATATTTGAAAATTTTGACAGAATAACTATTTTATTTAACAAAATAAAATTGTAGGGATTAAATAGTGATTTTTTCAAACTGCAGGGATGAAGTTATTATTTTATACAAATTTCAAGAACTAAATAGTACTTTACCCTTTTTTTTTTTTTTTTTCACCAACCTCTTTTGCCTAATTTGGTAGTGTAGCCCAATAAGCAAAATGATTTTTAATATAAAAGACGAAAAGGTCTATCTTAATTTTAATTTAATTGAATTAAAAAATATAATTATTTCAAATTAAAAAAAATATATAAATTTATTATTATTATTTAATTATCTTTATATTATTTTAATTAATATAATATGATAGCTAATTATCTATATTTCTAATAACATATGAATTTAGATTTTAGATTTCAAAAAAAAAATTAAATATTAATTTTACTAATATAAATGAATTGATTCTATGAAAAAAAAAATTCAATAACTATTATATCAATTTTTTCTATTGTTCAATTTTTTTTATTTGTTTCCTTCATTCAAAAAATATGGTATGTTCAATATATATATATATATTTCATGTAATATAATTGTTTGTATTTTTTATGCCTAGTTATAGAGAAATATTATGTATTTATTACAACCATTATTTTTTATTAAATATAGAGAAAAACTATTATAAAAAAAAAACGCTGTTAATCAGTAATTTCATGACTTATCATATGAATGGTTTGCTTAAATAATGGCCTATTAAAGCCACGAGTTATTATATAAGACATGGGCAACGGTTCGGAATCTCCGATTTTGATTCGGTCCGATTTCAATTCCAACCTCTCTAAATATCAATTTTTAATCGATTTTTAAATCCTACAGTTCGATCCCGATTCACACTTCATATGGTTTCGATTCCAATTTAAATATGGTTTCGGTTTCGGTTTGAATAATTTAAAAAAAATTACAAAAATAAATATGAAGAATTGTAGAGTTCAAATTATTTTTTATTTAAAAAATTAAAAAATTAATGTGTTATTAAAATTTTAAGTTCTTTTAAACAGTGGCGGAGTTTCTCACAAAGAATTTCAATTTTTGTGGCCCCCCAAAAAAAAAATATATATATATATATATATAATTAGTGGCCCACATAGTTGTCATATAATTTTTATTAAATTTTAATCTAGTTTTAATTTACAAAAAGTCACATACATGTAACTATAGTATTTTTATTTTTAACTGAAATAAAAGTTTTCAATTTTTAAAACTTCTTAGTACAAGTTCATGTTTATCAAAAAAAAAAAAAATGAAAAAGAAAGAAAGAAAAAAACTCTCTCTCATGCACACATGCAATTATAGCAAATAATAATAATAAGAATAAGAATAAGAATACTCTTCTTTTTTTTTCTTTATCACTTTTTTATCTTCTTTTTATTTGTCACTTTTTCTAATATCTTTAAAATAAGATATTTTGGTCAACTTAAAAAATGTAAATATTTTATATTTTTATTTCTTTCATTTTATTTCATTTTATCTTTTAAAAGTTAAATTATTTTATTTTATTTACTTAATTATTGAAATTTAGAAAATAATTACATAGTTTTTTTTTTTATCTTATATGAATTATGATTAAATTATAAAATTTTTTCTCTCTTCTTAGTTTAGAAAACATATTATTGAATTAATAACTTATTAAATATTTATTAATATAAATTTTGTCTATTAAATAAAATGATTCTATATCAATTTCTAAATTATTTAGTGAAGTGTTTGATAATTTTAAGTCCTTAAAAAAAATTAGAGCAATACTTGAAAGTATGTGAGTATGTATAACTTGTAAATTCTTTCATATTTCTTAAATATTTTTTTTAATTACAGTTTATATCTTATAAGAATTTATTTAAAACATATATTAAATTGAAAATTTTATTTAAGTATGTTCACATGTGCCTTTTTAGTTACCCCCCCAACAAAAATAAAATAAAATAAAATAAGAAACACTCAAACTCTACCTCTGCTTTTGAGTTTTAAGCCAACTTGAAAATAATTGTTCTAAAATATATCAAATAATATAATTTACAGTACATTGATTGAATGATTTAAGACCGTAATTAGTTAAATAAATAAATAAAGACATTTGTAATTTTTTTTTACAGTAACTAATTATTTTAAATGTTTTGGGCTCTTTTTTTCTTTACTTTTTAAAAATGTTTTGAACTTATGTTTTGTTTTTTTTTTTTTTAGAAAATTACACCAAATACCCATTTTTTAATTTTTTTTCAAAAATACCTTTTATTTTTTCAGGTTTTTAAAAATAATTTTTTTTTGTACTTATGATATATTTATAATATACCTTTAAAAATTGAGTATTTTTTAAATAGAAAATTTAATAAGTGTATTTAAAAAAAAAACATATATGAGAATATTTTATCTTTTTTGAGTATTTGTTTACAAACTTTTTTTTTCTTTTATTTTCCATACAGTTCGGACCGTTCGAACAGTCTGGTATGATTCAGTCTGGTTTCGATTATTTTTTTTTTCACCCTCATGATCCTTAACTGGCCCTTAGACTTCCTCTTTGACAGTTCGGTTCGTGAACCGTAACCATTGACTGGTCTGTTATGAGTTTGATCCAGATTGGTTCTGGTCTGGTTCACAATTTGAACCGGCCTTTGCCATGTCTAATATAAGGCAGATTGCTTATTTTATTCAACCGTCAGTCATCTTCAGCCTTCGGTCCACTGGTGGGTATGATCCATTCCCAAGCCTTTCTTATTCTTGCCATTTGGGCTTGGGGCAAACATTTACTACTTTTTTTTTTTGGGAAAATTTCAAAAATAACCAAAATGAAACAAAAGATTTTATTCTTACCCTCTTCACAAAAAAATTTCATTCTTTCGGTCTTCATAAAAAAAATTTCAAAAAAAATAATAAAATTTAAGAAATAACATTTGTACAGTGTTCACATGCGGCCCACCTTATCCAACCAAACTGAGTTAAGTTAAAGAGAGAGAGAGGGGGAAGTTATTGTGTAATGTGTATCACTTGGGGAAAAAGGCGATAAATTAATGAGTCAATAATCTCATGAACACATGTCAACGTGAAAAGAATATTTTAGAAATATAAAAATCAGTAATACCAATTTTGCATGAACCAAATAAAATAAATATCATTACAAAATAACAAAGAAAGGCACAATAAATGTTTTAATTGGTGTGAAAGCATTTTTCACGTGATGACACGTGAATTTTTTATTATTTTTTTTAACTCTAGTCTCAATTGAAGTTAGACTTGAATTAAAATATATATATATATATATATATATATATGTTTACACATTTATTTTATGTTTAGTATATTTTTCAGTTTATTCAAAAAAAAAATAGAAAATGGTATATATTTTGTATATATATGGTATACGTTACATATATATTTGATATATATTTAAGCAAATGGTATACGTATATATGGTATACATTATGTATGTTTTTGGTATATGTTAAAAAAAAATTCAAAAAATTTAGTATACATTAAGTTTATGTTTGGTTTATGCAACTATTTTAATATATATATATATATTGCAAATTTGAAATATTAAAAAGATAAAATAGATATCATTACAAAATAACAAAGAAAGGCACGATAAATGTTTTAATTGGTGTGAAAGCATTTTTCACGTGATGACACGTGGATTTTTTTTTTTTTTTTTAAACTCTAGTCTCTATTGAAGTTAGACTTTAATTTAAGAAAAAAAATTATGTGATGTATACATTTATTTTATGTTTGGTATATTTTTTCAGTTTATTCATAAAAAAAATTAGAAAATGGTATATGTTTTATATATATATAGTATACGTTACGTATATATTTAATATATATTTAAGTAAATGGTATACGTATATATGGTATACATTATGTATATATTTGGTATATGTTAAAAAAAATCAAAAAATTTAGTATACGTTAAGTATATGTTTGGTTTATACAACTACTTTAATATATATATATATATAT
>CATKHJ010930267.1:0-13496 GCA_949750685.1 Vernicia montana
AGAAATTTAGCTACTCATAGTTAAGAAGAAAGAAACAATTAAATTAACTATCAATCTAATAGAAAACATAATAACAACTTATTATTGAATTGAAAAATAAAAGTTTAGAAAGAACTCTTTTTAGGATACAATCTTTGGCGTGGCGTACACGAGCTCCAAAACTTCTCTTCTTGATCAAAATGAAAATAAAAAGAAATGAAACTAAGAAAATATAAATCTCTCTAAATATTTGTTTATTTCATTTAATGGTTGAATGATCATTTGAAGGAGGGGTGGTAATGTCTATTTATAGGCAATTTCCATCTTCTTTTCCACCATCTTGCATCATTGTCTGCATGATTATTATTATTATATCATTGCTTGCATCATTAATATCATGACATCATTGTCTGCATCATTATTATTATAACATCATTGCCTGCATTATTAATATCATGACATCATTACCTATATTATTAATACCATTTTCAATTGTAAAATAAAATAAAATACTAAAAATATTTTATGATTTATTTATAAATTGTTAGAATTTTTTATTTCTCAAAATAAGTAATAATATTATTAAATTCTCAAGAACTGAACCAAAATTTAAGTTTAAACAGGTAAAATAACTTTAAGAAAATAGAGTTATCATATCTTTATCCTAATAATAACTGCAAAAGATGAAAGGAACAAAATACAATAAACATTTGTGAATCCATAACCTGTTTGTAAGGTTTATCCATAGATTAATAGTATTTAATGGCGATTATATTTTCTCTTACTTCCTCGTAAGATTCATTTTCTATAATTTCATATGAACTTTATATAAACATAAACAAATGATATTATTTCTATGTACATTGAATATACTCAATGATGGGGATTTTTCTAGTGGGTTCAGAAGCCACCCGTCAGACGGGACATGGAACCGAAGGTGCTAGATCTAAGCAATTGAAATTTGGGTTATTATGTCATTGGGCATGTGGCTTGCATGAGAAAGAAAATGGAGAGAAAAAAAGTATTAGATGGTTAAGTCTAAGGCTTGGTGCGAACCATCCGATGTTTAAGTCAGTGACTTCATTTTAGAGTTAAAAGCTTAGGGAAGTGAATGGGTTCGGAGAGTTATTACCATTGCTTTCCTTGTTTGAGTGTTTGGTGCTAGTTCTAAATGGCAATCATCCTCCTTTTGTGTCACACCTTGACTTTAATAGTGTAATGGTTCTACGGCATTGGTAGGTTTAAGATCACCAAACACCTATAGAACCCAATACTAACATCAAAAATACCCTTGATCAATATACACAATCTTACACAATACATTCATAAGAAAATAAAAAATTTCCATTTCCATTTCAATTAAAATCATTCAATACATAATCTTTTTCAATCTACGAAATATCTAAGATAAAACACTAATTGTTATATATGCAATACAAAAGTCTACAAAAATTATACATTTTCAACTTCTTGTAGGAGAAAAGAAATCAAGAAACTCTATCCTTTGCCTCAACTCTCTTCTAGTCTAACACCTGAAACCACTGATGAGGAGTGGTAAGTCGTCAACTCAGTAAATTATGAAATGAATTAATACTTAGGGTTCAAGAAGTAACAATAAATATGTACACACACACACACACACACACACACACACACACACACACACACACACACACACACACATATATATATATATAGGTGTCAATAAACAATACACATGTGCCAAAAGAAAAAGGCACCAAGTGTACTATCTGCTATGACAGAACAAAATAGTAATAGTCAGAAATATGGGCGGGACTGCACTACCATCCCCATAAGCCCTTGTACATATGCTTACGTGGAGCATACACCTAGGTTATATGGCCCTCCCTAGGTAGGACACTGACAATTTAGACTCTATCAGTTGAGTTACTAGTGCGCATGGTCTAATAGTTCCCCCCCCCCCCCCACATTAGCGAGACGTTCTGTCAAACACGTGGTCATTGGCTCGATTATGGTCTAGTAGGATCATAGCAATAAACAATAAGTTAGCCTAATCGTCTCATCAATTAACTATTAAAAAAAAAATCAATAAGAGTACGTTCAATAAAAGACCAAAGCTTACTATCAATTGAATCGAAGTGGTTTTCCAACGTTTAAGCAATGAAACAATATGGCCTTTATATCTCAATAGACATTAGAATAATAATAATAATAATATAGAAATAATCATAATATAATTCGATCATAATAATTAATTCAAATGAAAGGATATTAAACATAAGTAATTTATGGTAGTTTACCATACATTCATATATTTCATAACTCACCTCAAAACTAATCCTTCACTTAAACTCAGATCACATTTTACTTTGCATACGGCTAAAAATATTCCTTAGCTCACTAGGCCTATCGATCAAATCTAGCTCACTCTTCTAATGAAAGGCTAGAAGAACGATCTACCACTTGGATCTTAGGGTCACTTTTGAGATCTTGTGGTTTCTTTGAAGAAATGAAGAAATCAGGTTTCGGATCGAGAGTCTTGAAAGAAGCTGAAGAACTTAAGTTTGAGAAGAAAATACAAGTGTTTGATAGATTATGGTATAGTCTAGATGTCCATATATATAAAGAGAGAAAAGAATAAAATAATCTTAATGGCCGACAAACTATTTATTGGATAGGTAACTTGCATTCGTAGACATACATTTTATGTAATATAGTTTAGTGGTAGGTGGCTTACAACCCTGGCCACACAATCTCACGCAACTCGCCGACACAACTTAAACTTATATACACTGTACAACACTATATAATAACGAGCCCATCAGTTCACTTCGTAAACCCATATAGAAATTCATTGCCTCATTATCGATGTAATACCCCAACTTTATACTAGTTAGGTATGCAAAGTTTGTATAGGTGATGAGGATGTTAGAGTTCCTAGTATGAGTATGAGGGAGAGAGTTTATGTGATTGGAAAGGATGATTCCTAAAGATAGTGAAGGAAATTGGGATTCAGAGTTCAAAAGTGTTGTAAGTGAATAATTTCATAATCATTAGAAGAGTATTAAAGAAGGACATAATGAGTTGAGAATGTGATGACATTAGGAAGGCTAAAGGTGTGTAGTATGAGTTAAATGATATGAAGAATGCTTAAAGTAGAGTTAGTTATATGAATTAAGTACATTAAAAAGTGTATGAGCATATGACATGTAAATAAGAATGTGGAATGTGGAATGTAAAGTAAGGTAGAAAACTCTAGTAAGATGATTAGACTTTTCCCAATTAGGGTAATTTTTATTAGATACTAATAATGTATATATGAATATGTATATCAAATAATTACTTATTAATAATCATGATCCCAATGAAAAATTAAAATTTACATAAGTAAAGAATTAAAGTATAAATAGTAGTTTAAAACACCTAAAGAAGGAAAGAAAAGTTGGAGGAAGAGGAAAAGATAAATTAGAGAGTGGCAAAATGGTAAATATCATGAAATAAAAAAATATATAATAATTAAGCTAAAAATATCAAGGTGGCCGGCCATGGTTGATTTTTTTGGCCAATCAAAACTTGACATTTTTCTTCCTCATTTTGACTATAAAAAACTCAAAATGTTCTACACAATTCATTATTCTTCTTCTCTTCGTCACTAAACTTCTCCACCAAATTTTCTTTTAAAAATAAATAAGGAAATATTTACTCTTTGGTGAGTGGAGAGCCAGGCATCCAAGGAAAATTAAGGGGAAGCTAACTCAAGCTAAGAGTTCCTAGAGGTGAGCCAAGCATTGGATGAGATACGAGCACAATGAAGTGAATTGAGTACAATTGAAAGGTTAAGCAAAAGAGAGAGGTAAGTCATGGAATGCATGTAATTCTTGCATGCCTTATTTGATAATTTCATTGCCTCATTCATTCTAAATGTACTATATTGCTTGTAATCATTTTTATTGTTTTTGCTATTGATTAATTATTCATTTACTTTTGATAAGTCATTCAAGCTAAATAATATTTATTTGTATATGAACCATGACCAAACCTATGATCCATGTGTAACAGAACTCCTTACTAATGGGAGAGAAACTATTAGACTGTGTACACTGTGACTCAACTGACCGGGTCTAGAAACTAAGTCAGACTATCATTGCCAATAGTGCAGGATCAAGGGTAAGGAACCACCCTTTCTGTTTATACCTTTATATGGTATTATGTTCAAGGGGAAAAAAAAAAAACCCTTTCTTTTGTTAGAGGCCATGAGCTCAGGCATTGATTCTGATCACGAGTATCCAATATCACGAGTATGAGATAACACAAGTAATTCACGAATATCACAAGATTGTTCTGTTACTACATTAAATACTTTTGGTGCCTTTTTTTCATGGCACATATATGTATTTGTTCACTTGATTATGAGACCCATTGAGTACATATATGACTTATTAATTGAGTAAGAGAATCATTGCTTATCCTTTGCATATTTATCATTGTATATTCATTCATTGACCATATTTAATCCTTTTCTTTCGCATGCATTTCATACTTACTGAGTTGATGACTCATCACATCGTCCGTGGAATTTCAGGTTATAGATTGAAGAGCATAGCAGATAAAAGTTGAAGTGTATATCAAGACTTCTTGATTTCCTTCTCCATCAAGAAGCTATAATATAAATAGTTAAATTCATGTTTATTTATGTATATAAGTTTACAGTTTTAGTGTGTAATCGTGTAAATGCTTCATAGTAATTGGACATTTATAAATGTATTAATACTATGTTATACTAGAAATGTTTTAAGGCATTATTGGACCTTCCTTTGTATCAGGGAAGATAATGTAAAAGATAATTTTTTTATTATAATAATAAATGGAATGAAATGTGATTATTGGAATTTATGTATTAAGTATAATTATGACTATGGGGATTGTGATATTGATTGATGGTAGTGAGGATATAAGGTTGGAATTGGAAGTGTTCATTTTATGCAAGTTGAGATCTTGGGCATGTTATATATGGATTTTAGTGTAGTTACAACTGTTATACTGTCGATTTATATTTATTGCTAGTGTTCATGGGTTCTCTGGGTGGTTGGTGCCCTTACGGCTACCCATGCCCTAAGACTGTAGCGACTCAGAAGTTGGGTCATGATAAAGTTGGTATCAGAGCAAAGAATATAGAAAAAGTTAATTTAAGACCAAAGTAAGAGGGTAGAGGATAAAGTAGACGTAGAAGTGTAGAGGATGAAATGTTCTTGGGACCCAGGTTTAAGGTTGTTAGATGTCGTTGTTACATGATGGTCTTTTGCTATAGTTAATCAAATGTGCTTTGTCTTCTGCTCTCTTCATATGTTGGATATGTCCCGATTTGTTGGCTCAATTAACATCTTAGATTGTCGGAATTGGTTTTCTCCTTGAATGGTTTTGACATAGTGGATTTTCCACTAAAACTTGCTCTCACATTGTATGTTGGATCTTATTGGTTGAAGGACATTTTGTAGGGAGAAATGACATTCCAAGGGATATTTTTTCTTCTGGTATATAGGTGCCCCATCCCTCTCTTTAACAATTTTGTCGATATGACTGAGAGGGGAAGTTTCACTTTCACTGCTTTACTAGGGCTAGAAGTCTTTTGATCCTCTAATGCCTCCTTAATATTGAACTTTAAGATTCAGTCCTCACCCTGTTTGATTGTAATTTGAACAAATTTTAACGAATCTATCATTTTAGTCTTTTACAAGTGCTCTTTTTCTTTGATTAGATTGCTTTATATATGTATGTTTTTTACTTGTATAGGTTGCGCCATTGTGTTAAGCTTGACTTGTTATGACTGTGTTTGGTTTGTGTACTTTAAAGGTCTTATCGCTTTTTTATTGTTGAAGCAAAGGCTTCTGCCTTCTATAAGTCTTAGACTTGTTACATGCTTAAGCTTATAAGGGATCTCAACTTGCATGACAAAGACAGAAGGAGAGAAAGCATTAGGAGGTCTTGCCAAACCTATAGTCTAATGCAAGCCCTTCGATACTTAAGTCAGTGTGACTGTATGTATGGAACTAAAGGCTCGGAGAAAAAATGGACTTATAGACGTTGTCACTACTACCCTAAGTGAGAGGATTTGAGAAACTCTCACTATAACCTTTTACAGTAGGGAAAAAAGGTCTTTGGACGCTAGATTTCATAGAGTGACCAACTCAAAGTGAAGAGGATAGCCTCCTAGTGAATGACAAAGAGATTGCTCTTTGGGTGAGGCCTTCTTGGCTATGAGTACTAGGAAGGGCACTACTTATAGTTTAGAGGAGGTTGTACCTTTAAGTAGGTTCTTCTTACTTCTCCTCGAAAAAATCCTTTGAAAGTAGGAAACAATTGGGTATTTATAGTAAGTTAGAGTTGCATGAATGAGAGTATTTGATGAGGTAGGGTTGCATCATTCTGTGGCTGTACAAGGTAATGATATTCCTGTTTTGGAGGCTGTAGAGCCTTGTGTTGAAGTCACAGAATCTTGTTTCCTAAAGGTGGCAAGGATTGTGTGTCTGACAAGCTTGTAAGGAGTTGTTGGTGCTTACTTCCCTTATAAGGTAAGTTGGATTATCCGTTAGCAAGGTAAGGACCTGCTGGAGTGAGGTGTCTGCGCTTGGATGAAAAAGAAGAATAGGCATGAGGTGGCTTGTCTTATGAGGCCTTGGGCCTTGATGCTAGCATTGTCTTAAGTCTTGGACGTATGGATGTTTTAAGTCCTACTTTTGGGATTAGTTGGGTCTACTTTGGGCCTGGATGATGTAGCCTAGTTATGAGGATTCATTTGTAGTCCTCATCAGATGTCCCCTTACTTCGCTAGTGCGAGTGACTAAGTGAGCAACAGTAGGAGTAGAATTCTTCTGGTGTGAAATGGCTAGTTGTTGAAGCATTGAGTCTTCTATCTTAGAGCTTATGCATTCTAACTCATGTGAAACTTCATGTGGCACGTGTTGAAGTCCTCGAGTCTTGTAGCAAACTTCTCGAAAAACTACATAAGATTTTTCTTGGTCTTCGATTCAATTAAGAGGGTCATTAAAAGGTGAAGTGTATGTAGATAGTTTTGAAAATCAAAAGGATAGGCTTAGAGCTTTAATGAGACATTGACTAAGGCATATATATAACTAGAGCGAATCATAGTAAGTTGTTTATTTCCTCTTCAAACTCTGAACTTGATTCACTTTCTCTGTCCATTGTTGGCTTTTCCACTACACAGCCTCTATTGGCCCTGTTGTGCCTTGTCACTTGGTACTCTTCTAAATGATCATGGTAGATCTGAGTATGACCCTTTCTAGGTTCAGGATGTGTTGCTTCTGAGACCCAGGTATAAGATTGATGAATGTTGTTGCTGCATGCAAGGTCTTGAGTGGAGTTAGTTGATGACACCTTGCCCTTTTACTTTGAAAGCTTATGGATCTACAAGATATTTTCTGTATGGTTTGCATCTTAAAAAAAATTATATTTAATTTCAACCACTATTATTAACTTACAGATTTAAAATTTTGCATTTTCTTTTCACTCAATTGATCTTTGGATTGATTTATTCAATTTTATCCAAATTAACTATTTTTTAAACTAATGCTATAACATCGCCGATTAAAAGAATACATTTTTAACGGTACAAAAAAAATACATTTTTAAAAGAAAACTGAATTATTATGATTTAAATTTTTACCTTATTTATGAAATAAATATTGATTCATTAAATTACTACTTTAATCATATCACAATTTTTTTCTTACATGAATGAAAATATACATCCATTTTTAAAATAAGGGAGTGGTTAAATACACTCTATTTTATTTTTGTGTGTAATAAAATTATTATATAGTACTCATGATTTTTTTTTAAATTATAAACATTAAAATGTTGAAAAATACTCTCTTTAGAAAAGTATAGTATTTTTCAACATTTAATGTTCATAATTTTTAATAAAGAAAAAAAAATTATAGTCACTATAATAATTTTATTACATATAAAAATAGAGTGTATTTAAAATTTTTAAAGTTTATTTAATCACACCATCAAAATAAGTCACCAAATATGTTAAATAATTAATTTTTCTTGGCCAAATGTCAAATTTCCAAGATCTAAGAAGTTAAGACAACCACCTATTCTTTTTTTTTTTTTCTTCTTTTTTTTCCCAATTAGATAGTCATTCATTAACAGGGCATTAAGCCCAACAAAGTGCACAATACAATTTTAGTACAAGCTCATCTCAGAACACACATAAAAATACCCACTGAAGGGATTTGAACAAAGGGCTTAAAGCCCAAATAACTAGTCCAAAGGCCAACAGACAAGAGAAAATTTCCAAAATATTCTTGACCTACCCTCTCCCTACTAGGGGCTTCAACTACCTCTATAAACAGCCGCTCTGTCGTCGGTAACCACGCTTGAGGGAGAAAAGAGTAGATCAAGCCTCAGACTTGGCCAAATAAGTAGATCATGCACTGAGTAAGCTTAAAAATACCCCATTGATGAACAAACACTAAGAAAACGGGCCAAAAAAGGCCTAGATCCATTGGCTCTTCCCAGATCTGTGTCCACCAACTCCTCCTAGCACCAAGACAGTCCAACCCATCCAAAAACCATAAGCTCTGCCGCCTACTTCAACACCTTTTTCAATCTCCATCCCACAGAATTCCAGAAAGAGAATTCTTTGGCTTTGAAGAAGGAAAGGAAGCCAAACAGACCTAGTCCTGGGATTAACCACCACAAAAGGCCATAGAGCCACCGCAAAAAGCATAACAACGATACTAGAAGAAAGTAAACCTATATAAAACGAGAGAGGCAAAAGAGTCATTCTAGGCCTAAGAAATTAACTTTATTTCATAGAGAAGGCTGCAAAATAAAAAAGAAATAACCTAAATAAAAAGCAGAAGGGATCCCCTCTGGTGGCCAAAGCCGCCAGGGGTTCCCTAAAAGAAAACCCTAATTGAAGGAGAAAGATGTGTGTAGAGAGAGGGCAGAGAAAATAAAACTAGAGAGAGAAAGTAATTAATAAATAGTAAGACAACCACCTATTCATCCACCTACTTTGTGTCAGTCATAATGTGCCAAGTTATACCCGTTTCTTGGAAGAAATTTATGATATAGATATGATTCAAAACTTAATTTTAAAATTTTAAATCTTTTATAACACTTAATTACATATTTTTATAAATTTAAATTGAATTAAAATTTATTTAAAAATATGATTCAAAATTTTTAATTTAAGAATTTCAAGGAACACAATTAATAATTGAGTTATAAATAATTTTATCATTTAAAAATTATAACAGTACTTATATTAATAAATATTTAAAATTTAACTTTTAAATTTTTAGTACTTGTGCTTAAAAAAAATTAAGTTCACCTTTATTTCAAAAATATATATCAAAATCTCTTGAACAGATAGATTAAAATTTTAACTGTTAATTACTTACATTGAAAAAAAAAAATCTCAATCATTAAAATATGAAATGATAAAATATATAATTGATGATGGGTTTAAAAATTCAAATTGTCTCCCACATTTTTCAATTGTGTCCAATAAGATTAAAAATTAATTTTAGGGTAAAATTAACCTTTAACATTTAAAAATTAGTCCAATCAAATCTAAAATTATATTCATGTTGATTGATTTTGATTTTATAATTTTAACATAATAATTAATTTCTAATTTTAAAATGGTAGATTTTTGGCTTTTTATTAGGATTTTTTTTTTACTTTTTAAATATGTAAAAATTAATTTTTATTTTTTAGTAAAAATATATCACAATTGACAAAAAAAAATTAAAAATAAATCAGGAACTAATTTTTCTCTAAAGTTAATTTTGGACTTTAATGGGTCAACTTTGGGTAAATCATACAAAAAATACCAAACTTAAGCGATTCTTGTAATGTGATCACAAAAGAAAAATTTTTTGCCAGCAAATACCTAAACTTTTAATTTTTTTTTTTTTCAATCAGAAGTCACCTAGAAGTTTCAAGCCAAAATCTCATCGGAATAGCTGACATGGCATGACATGTCTTCCTAGCCATCTGATTTAGCACACTACGTCATATTCACATTGTAACACCCGAGACTTTTGTTGATGTGTATATACTTTGTTTATGGATGATTTAGCTAAGTTTGTAATTTGTATATTGTATATTCCTTTGTGAATTTAATCCATATATTGATTACTCTACAATGTTGTCATTGATATTGAGTTATGGATGCATTGATTGTGGTTGAATGATTTTTATGAAATGGATTTACAGTAGTATGTGATGATTTGAGATTCTTTGGAAGCATTTGGAGTAAGTTGGTAAGTTGGAAATAAGAATAAATGAGGTTTTGGCCTAGATCAAATAGTAACACCCATTACTAATCAGTAACTACCGTTATAATTTAGTCACTATCGTAAATTTTGCTTCTGTGAGAAATTGTTATTTTGGACCATCGACTGTAACACCTATTACTATGAAGGTAACATCCATGACACAATGATAACTTTAGTTACCAAATTGTTAACTACCGTGAAGTTTCAGTCCGGATGGGTGTGAAGATTTTGGGTCTGATAAGGTAACGGTAGTTACTTAAGAGTAATGCCGATTACTCATCGGGATCTATAAATAGAGGGAAAGGTCAGTCAAAACGTGAAAACTGATATCTCTCTTCATTTATATCAATCCCAACAGCCCCCAAACACTACCCAACTCCATTAATTCTCCTCTACCCAACTCCATTAATTCTCCTCCAAGGCTAAGATTAATCATTATAACTCAAGATAGCAAGGAATACACAAGATCTAAAAGAGATTCCTTCATAAATTCTTGGACGATTTGGATTGAGAGGAAGGAGACATTTCAAGTTAACTGGTTAATCCTTCAATATTCCTTTTAGCTATTATTAATAGAGTGTTAAAGCATCATTTATAAGTTAGATAGAAGCTATTAATGGTATTTATTACAAATGATAAGTTGATAGATTGATTTTGTTAGAAACCCTAGAAAGTGAACCTTAATATTATGAGTTATTCTTTAATAGTTATGTGATGTAAATGTTATTAAGATATAGAAATGGACTATTCTTGCATTGATATGGAAGATTCAACCTTAACATTATAGTTTTGTGAACCCTAGATTGATTATTGTTTGGCCAATCTTGTGTGGGCCAAGATATTGAGGAATTCCAACCAAGATAGAGTGTTTGAGCTTGGATTTAGAGTATATTGCTATTGAGGTGAGTTATGAAATATATTTATGCATGTGAACCACCTTGAATAAAGTTATTCTTCATTGAACCATTGAATGCCAAATGATAAAGATTAAAAGAAAATCCTTTCATTGTTAATTTTTATTGTTCATTGTTAGCCAATTGATTATTGAACTCTTGATTGAAATCATGGCCATTTGGGCTAATATTATTGATTTGAACCTAGCGAACCATGACCTAGCTAAACCATATTGTGATAGAATGCCTATACTAATGGGGAATAATCCATTAGACTGTGTAAACCGGTGACTCAATTGATAAAGTCCAATGTATCGGTGTCCTACCTAGAGAAGACCGTGTACTCTACGCGTATGCTAGGCCAAGCATACGTTAAAGATAGAAGTTACTGCATTTATTGATTATTATGGATGCTTATAGGGATGATGGTTTCGTCCCGCCCATTTGTATTCCACTATTGATTGATTGATTAACTGATATTGTTCTATCGAAATTGAATTGATTGGTGTCATTCCCTCTAAGCACGCTATATTTATTATTATAACCTTATTGATCATTGTTATTTTATCGATATTGTCACGACCCAATTTTTAAGTCGCAATAGTTCTAGGGTATGGGTAAGCTTAAAGCTACCAAACACCCATAAAACCCTTACTTACTAACAATCCAATATGGTATCAAGCAACTTATAAAATAGTCATCAAATCATAACAAATATTTGACAACATAATGGCTAAAATCTTAACACTTTCTCAAGATCACAACCTGCAATAAAAAACACTTTCAAATTCTATTACTTAACCTCACTACAACAATGAATAACCATCCTCCCCATGATCTTATAAATCAATCATCATGCATAAACATTAATTACTTTCCATTTCATAGAAGATTTAGTTTCAAAACTCCTTATATACATAAAGTTATGAGTTTATCAATTTCTATTTATACAACAAAAACTTATCATTCTATTATATAACTATAATGCTGTCACGACCCAACTTCTGAGCCGCAACGGTCCTAGGGCATGGGTAGGCATAAGGCCACCGAAAACCTGTAGAACCCATACTTGCTATACAATCCAATACAGTATCATGCATCTGTACTATAATTTTCTCATCTCATTATCGCATTTTATATCATATTATATCATCTTATCTCATATCCCAAGATCAGAACCTGAGCACATACACACTTATTCTTTTCATCACATACTCATCAATAGCATCATATTATTTATCAATTAGCTTGTACATATTTTTTTCATATAACTCTTATTATATACATACAATTGCAATACTCTTTTAACACCCATGGAGTTACTATAACAACTTTAACATATACATGAATACATCTCAAATATAACTTTACTTTAACAAGGAAATCCTCAATGAAAGATGATACTTGAGGAACTACTTGCTCACTACGCTGCTCCCCTGGAAAAATGGAATCACTAATGAGATAAAGCAGTGAGTGGAGAATATACTACCATACTTGTGAGGCTAGGTATTTCAAAGGTAGCTCACAAGGATGGCTCATGCTTACTTATCACTTGGCTCATTTACTTATATTCATGAAATGAATAATATAAGAATCACAATAACAAATGAACTTTTATATAAACAAAGATTTATGGAAATCTTTAGAATTTAGATTCATATCTTTGAATCTTCTCATTCCAGGTATACATTATTTCTTATAACTCTTATCTCATAGATACTCGGCTTTTATTATAACATGAACATACTTTATTGTACTTTAGATTAGGAATCTTGTACAATGATCTTTTAGAACAATAGTTCACATTGACTTTGGTATTACATAGTTTAAACATATATATATATATATAGGAAAAACTATGAAGTACTTTTGAAGCTATAAATTTCTTTGGGAACTTGTAAACATTTACTTTAAGAATCATTTCACAAAACCTTTGATACTTCTTAATGTTTAGTAAAACTCATACTTTTGGAAATATATAGATACACATATATATATACCTCATAATCAAATATTTATTTTCAAATAGCTTATAAAGCCCATGATTTATATAAAAGAATATTAGACTGAAAATATTAAAATACTTTGAATTCAGTATTAAAAGAACGATACTCATAAAATACATATATGTATACAAAAGGGGTTTTGTATACATTAACTCATATAACTCATTACATATGTGTATACAAAAAAGGATTTTGTATACACTCGCTCATATAACTCTGCTTATCACATATGCTTGCAATTTACATATATGTATACAAAAGGAGTTTTGTATACACTCACTCATATAAGTTTTTACACATATGTATACAAAAGGAGTTTT